>JBBPUD010000088.1:0-68417 GCA_038094475.1 Phylloporus aff. rhodophaeus | reverse complement strand
GGGGGGGGGGGGGGGGGGGGGGGGGGGGGGGGGGGGGGGGGGGGGGGGGGGGTGGGGGGGGGGGGGGGGGGGGGGGGGGGGGGGGGGGGGGGGGTGCCTGCACGACGAGCGGGGGATCGCGGAGGGGCGGCGGCATCGACTCGGGGCGGGGCCGGGGTGTGGGCAACGGCCGGCGAGACGGACCGGCCATCGTAAAGGGTGGTGTGTACGGCTGCATCGGCGACGGGGAGACGAGAGCGCCGGGCACGGTGGGCTGGTACTGGAACGCGACGGGCCGGTCAACTCCGTACCGGCGGGGGTCGTGCTCGACGTGCATGGCGGTCAGCAGCGCGGGCCGAGCAAAAGCGCGCTGCTCGTCGTTCATCGCACGGCGCAGCGATGAAATCAAAAATTCATCTGTACAGTCACGTGATACAAATACATGCAAACACCCCTATCCCCTCCAGTATGTCCCCCCGGGATATTCAAACCGGGCGAGGCTGGCGGTGTGCATCTCCGTGCTGGCAACAGTGAGACCCGGATGGCCGCAATAGAACCACTCACCTATAGCCCTCGTGCGCGTTCTCGGGGACGACGTATCGCCCATCCCGGTTGATCGTGCACGGGTACACGAAATGCGCGTGCAAATGGTCCGCATATTCAACAACGTTGCGTTCCATCGTACCAGAGACCGCAATGTAGTCGATCAAGCTGAAAACGCCGATTAATACCGGTCATGTCCAACCACAGAACCCACCTCAGATGGATAACGTGTTCACAGAGCCCGACACCGCCCGCATGGGGGCACACCAACACCCCAAACCTACCCGCCTCAGTAGCAGCCCCACATGAACAAGCCCACTCACTTGGCCGCCATCAGCAACACTCCGAGGACCTCGCTCACCCCACCCAGCCTACACGCATCAATTTGGGCCACATCCACCGCATCTGCCTGGAATAGCTGCTTGAACGTCATCCTGTTGTGCGCGTGTTCCCCCGTGGCAACACCAATCCCGTACCGTGCCAGTCCCCGTCTGACCGCTGCGTGTCCAAGAATATCATCCGGTGCCGTCGGCTCTTCAATGAACCTACTCACGTCAGCCTTTTCTTATCTCCTCATCCCCACACGTACCATGGTCGGATCTCTTCGAGTGCCTTGACATATCTGATAGCCTCGTCCACGTCCCACACCTGGTTGGCATCAATCATCAGCACCGCACCTGTTGGCCCCGCGTTCTTCCCCCTCAACTCGGGGCTACTGCCTTGGCGAAGCACCCTGTCTGTCAAACGCTCTCGCCACTATACATACACATCGTCCGAGCATCACCTACCGGCAGGATAATTCCTCGGGTCATCGATGATACGCCTGATCATTCTTCCCCGTCGCAGATCGTCCTCAAGCGAGGCACCAACTTTCATCTTAAAGTGTGTCCACCCCGCCTGTACCGCCTCTCTCACAAGTGTTTCAACCTTGTCATCCGAATAGCCTGAGGACGGTCGATATCAAATCACAATTAGAGTCGGTATCACTCTCACCGAGCCACCCCGCAGACGTAATGTACGCAGGATATCTGGCACCCACGTCATGGCCGATAAGCAGTTGATCAAACACGGCACATACCCGGCTTGTTTCACATACGCCTCTCTCTCCTGTTTCCCTGCTTCCTTTTCCTTCAACATGGCGAGTGCTTCCTCGCGTGTGAGCACATCGGTAATATACCGAAACGCCGTCGCATCCACGAGTTCTTCCTAGAACAAGCTCTGAGTCTATCCACGTGGATCAGAAACACGGGACTCACCGGGGTCATATCCACGATGAGCTTCCAGAGCGGCTTCTTGCGCGACCTTGCAAACATGTCCCACACCGCATTGTTGACTGCTGCGAGTGCGAGATGAATGACGCCCTTCTCTGGACCGATCCTTGCCTCTCTTTGAGCTGTCGATCCCACGGCAGCAGGATGCTTACCATCGCAGCTGAGGGTCGTTGGACATCCAGTCCCATGCACGGCCCATGTTGGCAAAGAATTCCTCGGGATCACGGCCGATCAGGCGCTGAGCGAGTACCTGGATAGCGTGACAGACCTTATCGTACGATCCAAGAAAGAGCGACTCAGTGTCCCCTCGTCTAGCGACCGCGACGACGCACAATGTCAGTCCCCCGGCCGATGGTGAACGTCATGCCATGGCCCATCAGATCCTTGTCGGTGTGGAACACCACATATGCCGCGGAGTAGTCGCAGTCCGTGTGCCTATCAAAACATCAAGACCTCAGCGAGTCGCGATGGATCACGCAGACATACATGGCATCGGTGCCGTCGCCCGAGAGGGAGGTCGGGAAACGAACGTCTGATGAGAACACATTAGCGACACGCAGCGCTGGACGGGAAGCTTACCGTGTGTTTCAAAGCGGGTGATCTTCGTCATTGGACGAGGCGTCGACGCAACTGAGCTCAAAGACAAGCCTAGACAAGCGGCAATCGAGTCACCGTCAGTACTCGATATTCAGACAAAGTAGTACAGTCCGAAGACTGATCGTGATCGCTAGAATGTTGGACTAGCCAGTTGGTCGAAATGAACTCGCGCGATCGTGAACAACAGTGTTTTTACGAGTACAGCATGTGCAGAGACACAGAGACAACAAGCAAGTGGGCGACATACAAGCAAAACCTGGTGAGACCGTCATCGTCGAAACAGACACGGAGAAGAGGAAAAAGAAAAAGTCATGGTAGCATCAGTACCCCAAACCTGCATGATCTTGTCACCGCCTTGCCCACGCCTCCATGTTTACTCAGTTCACGTCATCCAGCTTATCCTGGACGTTAGTCGTTGCTGCTGCCGCTGCCTGCTCGCCCTCGACATCAAAGTTCTCGACAAGATCCGGAACATCGTCGTCGTCGTCCTCAGCCCCACCCGCAGCCGGCCTCTGTTGCCCTTGTTGGATCGCTTGGTACGATTCAGCCAACTTGCGCAGCGATGCAAGTGAATCAGGACCGAGTTGGTTCAGGATTCCAGGGACGAGCTCAGTGAGCTCCTTGACGTGTCCAGCGCCGTAAATCGCAAATGTGTTGGCGGACACCGCGGCATGAACTGTTTCAAAATAGTCAAGATCAATACCCCAGATCTCGACTCATCGGCCATGTACATGGCAAGACGTAACGTGCCTTTTGGAGCAGTGAAATGTAGCACGTTTCCATCCTCTCTGAACATGTTCACTTCTTCTACTCCGGGGATAGGTTGTACATTGAGTTTTTTGAGCGCAGCCTGTAGTTTTTTGTCGTCCTGGGCTGCGGAGGGTTTGGTTTTTCGGACGACTTTCCGACGCATAGTACCCTTTCCACCTGGTTCATGTCAGAAGGTTGATTTGGGGTGTAACGGAAGCAGCGATGGTCCACCAGGGGCATGGCTGACCGTAAATCGCTCACCAAGCCGGTTGGCCGCAGCCTGGGCCTGCAGTTTGGCCAATTTTGCTGGATCCATGTGTGATGGCGTGTCTTGGTGTACGATGAAAACCAGCAAACAAGGTTTGGGTCAAAACATGTGTACACAATCTACCATCCTCAGCAGTGCATCTGATAAGATCTCGAGCATGTCCGCTATCCAGTTCCACGTCCGCCCCGCCACCATCGACGACGTCGTGCGTACCAGTGTCGCCGCCACGCCCATCGCTTACCAGATCACACAGGATGCGCTGCTAGAGCTTGTCCGCGACCTCGTATGTCCCTTGATCCCACCCAGACCAGCGCTGACGCCACACAGGCGATATACGAGCACGAGCCTGAGTCTGCAAAGGCTACCCGTGAGCTCGTAAGCCCCAGCCTGCCACGATTACGATCCGTACCCACCCATCTACCGCAGTTTAGAGAAAACATATTCGAAAAGCGCTACGCGCACGCCATTCTCGCATTACGAGGCACACCCGAAAAGCCGGGCGCTGCCTTGGGCATGGCCCTATACTTTTTCAACTTTTCCACCTGGACGGGAAAACCAGGGGTGTATGTACGTCCGTGCGAACGCTCGTCTTGTCCCTGCATGACACACATCCAGCTCGAGGACCTGTTTGTGAAACCAGAGGCCAGGAATTGCGGCATCGGAAAGGCCCTGTTCGCCGAGCTCGGTAAGGTGGCACAGGAAAAGGTAATCCGCATAATCATTTCTTGTTTTTGTGGGTCGACAACCGCTTTTCCCTGTCAGGATTGCGCACGTGTTGATTGGAGCGTACTTACGGTGGGTGTGCATGTCCGGGATAGCTGCACTCACCAACGCACAAGATATTTGCAGTGGAATGAGCCGTCCATCGCCTTCTACGAGAAAGTCCTGTCAGCCAAGCGCATGGATGGCTGGATGGGCATGCGTTTGACAAACGAGGGTATCCAAAACTTGTCAAAGCTCGCCCTCGTATCCAGTTGAACGAGATTCACCACCACCCTAGAATTCCCTCGGGAGATGAATATGAATGCAGACGCAGTGCACGTATCACATAGAATTCACGTCGCCACTGATACATGATGCAGGCTTCAACATGAACTTTGTAGCACTGTTCCCGAAGTAGACGAACAAGGGAACCATTTGTGTTACACTCCATCATAACTCGCGCCACCGGCCTATGCCAATCGGGTGGACGTGTCAGTCAGGGAGTGCCGGCACATGGCGTCACTTGCCTTGCGCAGCCTAGATATGATGGGCTCCTCCTTCAGGTCGTCCCTTTCACGTGCAGCCACTTCAATTGAGTAAACGCGCAACACCTCCTTGACATTTGCAGTATGAACGGAGATCTAGCATGTGCGCAGAACAAAGTAAGTTAGGGTAAGTGTGTGATGTGGGACTGGGAAAACAAACAAGAAACACACGGTGCCGTCTGACAGATACACGCGGTGTTGCACGTAAAAATGGGGGAGAGACCAACCTTGCCCTTGCGCATCACCTTGCAGCCAGATCCGATCCACACGACAAGCACGAACTTTTCGCGCTGGGATTCCTTGTCGTTGGAGAAGGTGACGCGTGCATAGCCATAGGAAGCCTTCGCGTCTTTGAGGGCCTCTCGGAGCTCTGAGAGACCACCCGTGCCTGTCTGAGAGACCACGAGCTTGTCTGAACGATCGGACTGCGTGGGGCGTGTCAGCCCAAGCCATATACTGGTGAACAAGGCTGACCTCATAATCCAAAAGCAACCAGTTGGTGTCCGATTTGTCGGAACGCACGTCCAGGTAGGCTGCGACGCTCATTCAACACAGTCGCAAGAGCACCAGTCGCACTCACCTTGGTTGATACCGTCGTCGGACACGTCCGCCATGTTGCGCAACGTCCAATGGCCCCCGTTGAACGTCTGCCAGCGATCGGGTGATGCCGACAAATGGCTCTCGCGGAGTACAAACGACCCTCTCTGCAACCCCATGTCTCTGCGAATCCAGCTCGCCCGCCGTTTTTACTCGCAGCGCGTTCCACCCCGCAACTGGAAATTGGCCGGGCACGTTCCCCCCACGTCCCTCTCCGACACCGCGCTCCATCTGAGCGAGGACGAGCCGCCACGACCCCAAAAACGCCCCGCTGCAGCTCCAACCCCTGAGCAGTGGCGACGGCATCGCGAAACGATCAAAGAGGCGTTCCCAGATGGGTGGAACCCCACGCGTAAGCTATCACGCGATGCCATGGACGGACTTTGTTCGCTGCACGCGCTCGACAAGGACACTTTTTCGTGTGCGGTGCTCGCGGACAAGTTCAAGATCAGCCCAGAAGCTGTCCGCCGGATATTACGGAGCAAGTGGGAGCCATCGAGAGAGAAGCGGGCTCGTCTGGCAGAGAGGGAAAGAAGGAGCAGGGAAGACTGGATTGCGAGGAGGAGACAGGAAGAAAAGGACAGGGCAGCTCAGATTCTTGCCGACGCCCGCCAAAACGACACACGGTCGCGTCCAAGGTCCCCGCGAGTCAAGCCAAAGGATAATTTCTTCTTCAAATGACGTGCAAAGGCCTATTGGGACGTTTTTTTTTTTGTCGAATTGGCCCACATAGTAGTCTAATGAACATTTAAACATTCCTCGTCAACACCGAGGTCTACATCGAGCTATATTGGATGCCATCAAGGCGGTCGAAATGACAACGTCTACTGCAAAACAGAAACTACAAATTGCAGCTGAATACAACACTTTGACTGGAGGAGATAAAGTTATGCCAAGGGGTTCTGCAGCCTTGGACTGCATGTCCAGTCTATATACGCGCGGTCCCAAAGTCCAATGTCCTAGAAATAATTCAAGATTGATAAACATAAAATAAGTTGACGATGTGTGAACCGGCGAAAGACGTGCGCCGAGTGATGTAAGGCGTGCACAGCGTGGTTCATCCAAACAACGCCGGAGAGACAGTTGAAGTCCGGCTAACGTGCTGCCTTGTAGTCCACATAGTAAACGTCCTTGTCAGGCCGACATAACAAGATGTCGTTCCAATTTGGCCGCGGGTCCGGTCGTGCACCGGTCAAATCCACGATCGAATACCGGAACCGCAGGAGCATCATCGACGTAATCAGTTTGAGCTCCATTCTCGCCAAGCGTTGACCCAGGCAGATGGTCTTGCCTGCGAACCGCGTCTGTCAACCCACAGCCAGCGACGTAATGATGTGCACACTCACCACCTCCCCACCCAACGTAGCCGAACGGCGTCTTCGCCTCCTTGCGACTCGGGTCAAACCTCCACGGATCGGGGTAGAGTTCCGGATCAAGATGCACGTCCGAGAATGGATATACAATGTATGCCCCTGAAGGGATAGTTTTCGAATCAATCACTGTGTCAGGTCCAAGGTTGCGACGCATGGCGGTGTGTGGCTGCGCGATCCGAAGGGTCTCGTGAATGAGGGCATCTAGAACAGGTGTCTCTGCTTCCCAGGCTTCCAACGGAATGGATGCCAGCTGTGATGAGAGTGAAGCGCTTGTTGCTGTCTCTGAGCAGTACGTCGACAGCAACTCTTCGATTTCGCGCGTAGCCTTGTCTTTCCATTCCGAGTTGTTGCCAAGAAAGGTTAGGAGCCATGATGCTGTGGTACCAGTCGCTCTGGCACCCGCGACGAGTAAACCCATCATGAACTAGAGACAAGTCAGCGAGATTCCAAAAGACCAATTTGCGATCACTCACTCCCACAATCACTAGCCGCTCCTCCTGTGCGTCAATGAGCATCTGAAGAGTGTCGTTTTGAAACTTGCCGCTCTTCAAACGAAGATCAACCGCATGCGAGACAATGTCATATACTTTCTTGGTTGCGAGTAGCTTTCTGAGCATACTCGGGACAGGCAGCCAGGGAAGCAGGACAGTCGTCGGGGTGGTTCCACTATCCAATATATCGTACAGGTTCTTGAGCCGCGCGACCAGTACAGGATCGTCGGCAATCTCTTGACTAGTAATGCTTCGTACAGTAGTTTGAAAAACAAGCTGTTGTGGACAGATGGACAGGACATCAACTGCTGGCCGTACAACACGATCAGTCAAGGACATACTTCGTATATTTTTTCAAAAGGATCAAATCTTCCGCTCGTTCCCCAAGAGTTCATAGTCCGTTGACAATCGTCGAGGATGGGCACAATAACTGTACGGAGATCAGCGGTATACACGAATGGGGGTCAGTCACACGTACGTCGCCTGATATGGTCGTCTTTTTGAACGCAAGCAAGGCGTTTGTGTATGTGAGCTATCCGACGAGTTTGGAGATCGGAGGTAACACCTTTGACCATAGGGATCTAGTGGTGGTGACGCTTCAGCTACTGGATAGCAAAAATAAGGTGGCACATACTGCACCAGACAGGACCTTGAACCCTTCTGTGAGATCAAAAGCCCGGTTTGCAAAGAATGCCTTCCGTGCGGTCTCCCCAGAGACGACAATGACGGTCTCCTGCGAATGACGTTAGTATGCCACGTTTGAGTATGAAAGGCAAGCACGAACACGCAGCATGTTAAATTGGAACAACTTCTCTCCCGTCTTGCGGAAACCGTCATTGAGGAAGTCGAAGCGTCTTCGGAAGAACGGGACAATGGCGAGGAGATGGGAGCCAGGTAAATATACAGGAGTTTGAGCAGGGAGCTCGTCCTTTGATGAACCATGACCGAGAAGAAGGAGCACAAAAAGAATGAGGATGGCCAAGATTACTTGAGCCTGAAAACTCGAAACAACAAAGGCGTCGGCGGCTGATTGCAGACCGACGGCATACATGGTTGAAGATGGGGGAGGCGTTTTTGATTAGAGGGAAACAAGCGGGGGACAGAACACAAGTGACATCCCTTCTTTTAACCCGCTCCAGTAGTGTGCACGTTGGGTCCTGTGACATTTAACACGCATGATTCAAAAGGTGCCTGCCAACGCACCGCTTGCAGACGGCTGGACGGAATCCAAATCCAGCCAGGTCCTTGACGATCAGCCCTCGGTGCCGACTTTGAGAGGGCACTCAAAAGTCATGAAACCCACGTGCGAAGTGAGGTATTCGACGGCCTGCAATGCACACTGAATGATGCACCCGCATCGGAGTGCCGTCCTGCCCTTTCAGTCCCCGTCTCCTGTATGAGTCATGAACATCCAGTGCCAACCTTGGGTAGGGCTGTCAACCCTGAAGCGCAGTACGCCCAAAGTACCTAAATGCGAAGCTTTTTGCCTCGAGGTATTCGTGCGGCGGCTAGTTTGCGCCCTGGGACTGAATTCATTCGTCATAAGTACCTTCCCGTTGGAAGCCGATCGCCTCAGCACTAAGCCCGCGCACCATATCCAGTGGGGAGAATAAATTTCCTGATACAGTTTCATGGGAACTGTAGATGAGATCCTGAACGGTTCCGAACGAGGCCGGCTTTTCCACAAGCGAGTCTCTAATGATTATCAATTTTCATTTGAGTCACGTCGGAAACACTCTACCAACGTGTACATTCTCTCCGTCACTGGGTGTGGTCTGGCAATGGTCCGGTAGAGATTTTCGAACACCAAACGTGCATACCGAACGAGCGTGGGAAACACGGTGAATTGGTCACGCGTTGCAGACGCCGCCCAATCGAGTGTGCTTGTGATCGAGCACCGTCAACACACAACACCAGTGTGCCAGTGCGGCCAGGACTACGCAAATGTGGAAAATCTGGTGAGATGCGCAAAAATAATCAAACTTCCCAGGTGCAATCCGCTCGGGAATGCGGTTGGCGCTGAGCGGGAATGAAATCAAAAAACGCATCAGTAGCGCAAATTCACGGCGAACGAGGAAAACGCACTAAATTAATGCACCCACTATGTATAAGGTGCCCGAGCTGACCAGCCAACCAAAGCCCATTTCGGAAAATACTTTCATCGTACCATGCCGCATGACGAGCTGCGTAACAGGCACAACGGCACATAGTCCGAGGCATATGAACACCCCTGTCCTCGCACCTCGGTGTGTCGGTTTCGCATATTCTGGGTTCAGGACAATGTAGGTGGCACCTGCAGGACGCGACACATGTCAGCCACCACCAAGATTTAGGGAACGCTTACAGGCACCAGCGAACGCAATGGCAAGCAAATGGAGAGTCTGGGACAGAATGTCGCAGAAAAACCCATAATAAATGCAAGGCACAAATGACCCAACAGTAAGAACTAAGGATCGGCAGGTCAACGCTGGCCCATAGTGGTTGAAGTGACCCAACCTATAATGCCGGTATAGTCTAGCGCATGACATCTGGCAGAGACCTGTCTCCATTGAGGACACTGACCATCTCCTGTGGGGCAGAGACTCACGGACTGCGAGTGGCATGTAGACGTGTGGAATATGGCGCTGGCAAATAGACAAATGGCGGCAGACAAAAGGAATATTGCAATGACAAGGGTATCAGTCCATGTCGCTGTCTGGTATACTGCCACGTGCGTCGTCTGGAAAGTTGCAAGGAGAATAACGAAAAGCGCTGCGCCATAGAGGTGACTCTGGATGTTCACTGCGTGTACATCAAATAGAGAAGACGTTCTGCGTTCATCACGAGGGCCTGGCACTAGCTAGGCTTACCTGTCTCGTTATGCAGGTCTACTCATTGGCGGTGTTATGAGCGTTCTTTACAAAGACATATCTACACGACTTACAGCCAAAGATGGAGGTAATGCATCCATGCCATTCGTTTTGAACTCTGAAACCGTAGATTCAGTCCAAGCCTGACAAATAAAACTGATCAAGTATGTTAAACAGGATACTCACGGACGGTATCCACTCAAGATGTACTCATTGTCTCTTTGCCATTCCGGGATTTCAGTCCAAGGGAGAGTGACAACCGTTCGCTTGGATTTCGCATGGAACCTTTCTATCCCATTGGTAACGACAGACGAATGCTTGCGCTTGTACATGAGAGCCTTTCAAAAGAGAGAGTCGAACAACTGGTAACCCATGACCATGCGTGGGAAAATAGAGCGGTCCGATCCGAAATCTTCCAGGCACTGCAATGAGTCCGGCTAGGCCATGCAAAGCCAAAAAGCAGCGACCCAGCTGTCGCTTCCGAAGCACCTGGTGACCCAAACTAACGCACGCGGCGGTTCTAGTAAAAGACTAAACTGATACATTGATTAAATAAAGTCTGCAATGAGAAAGGCTGGTCTTCTCAGTAATTTACTGACGAGGAAACCACGGGTGTTTGAGAAGACCGCCCGTCCGTCAAAAAGACTCGGATCAGCTCACTCTCCACTGAAATTTGGAAAAAGTGTTAAGGCGAAGGATGCTATTACATGCGAAGCAGCTGTAGGCAAAATCACGAGATGAATACCTTTTTCAGTGCAGAGAAGTCGCAGACTTGTCCAGAGCGTGGACATATAACTTTGCCATTATTTTTGGCAGCCATCTCTTCAAGCGCCTACAGAATCATAGTGTCGTAAGAGTCACTTCGAGTCAACATATGATTTCATCCTACCTCTGTCGAGTAAACATACCCATTGGGAAATGCCATTGGCATGTTGTCCTCGTCCATTATTTTGCCACTCAGGTAGCAAACAATGGTAGAGTTAGCATGGTGACTAAAAGGTACCTCCTTCGCAAGAACGCTAATGTTGGAATCGCACACCGGACAGTCAATATTGTGCATGAGGTCATAGCAAGCGGGCAATTTCAGGGAAGCGAGTCCGGCGTAGAGCGCAAGGTGCAAAAGTGGCTCCGTCGGCAAACTGTTCAACGAATAAATCGCGAGGCGGAATGCTTGAATCAAGGTTGTCCAACGGGACTCATCGTACAGACGCTACAATGTCCTAAGTCTCTGCAAACTTGCTTTGCTGGTCTACAAACCTTGTACTGCCCACAGGTTGTCGAGGGTTGAACCGCCAGGAGGGCCATAGCTTGCGTAATCTGCGGCAAGTGGGTCTCCTGCCACGGTATAAGGTGTTTTCTTGCATATGTGATCGCTTCCTGATTTTTGCGAGCGCGAGTTAATTCGATGTATTCTTGAAGCCGGAGTTCGAACTCGAGAGTACTCTGCAAAGTTCCGGAAATTGATACGTTAGGCACAACATGCCATGGCTCAGGAACTGACCCTAATTTTTCTCAACGCCGTCTTATTTTCACTGCACCATGCGATTGCTTCGGTACAGCTGTGTCGGAAGAGGGCGCGTTCAATCCTGTGGATATCCATGAAGAGATCGATGTCCACAAGAGTCTGTGGAAATGAGTCTTCAACGTGTTGTCCAGCAGAGACTGCCAACAGGTTAACGTACTTCAAGGCTCTTTTCCTGGGCAAGTTTCCTTGCGGTCTTCTCCCGGCCTGTGCGGAGTGTCCAGTCGACCAGCCATCGATCCAGCCGCGTGTCCGCCCAACGTGAAAAATCAGGGCAGTTTGTGGTGGGGAGAGCCTCTACCAACGCAAGATGGTGAAGCCGCTCATGTGTGACATCAAGTGTCGGCCTGCCGTTATTTTCCTGGAGGTCCGAAAGCTGTACGGAGGCATCTGATGAATCAGCTACGGGAGCGCGCAACACATGTGGACCCGACCTTGCGTTTGAGGTTTTCCACTCGTGTTATCATCCCGTCAACAGCCTTGGTCGCATCCTCAAGGTTGACCTCGTTGCCCTTTGTACGTCTTTGCAGCTCGCTGGACATCAATTGTACGTTTCCCAATTCACGCTCGATACTCCTCTGGGATGCACGGAATACTTTGCGATAATTCTCGTACGGCACCTAACATGCGCCACAGTGAAAGGTATCCACACCAGAAGGGTCGTACGTACGCGTGCAAATGGTTGCTCGAAGAGCATGATACCGTCCACATATACCTTGTTTGTGCTCATCGCGCCGAATCAGTGGACTCGTAGTAGCCTTGTCCGGTTGTCAGAGGTACACAGCGCCACTGGCAGTGCCTCTTGCAGTGCGCACATGACATAGTGTCGATCGTGGTCATCACGTGACTACACAGAGACTGCTGGCTGTGATTCATTTTCACTGGGTGATGGAAAACACGTTTGGTGCGGTGCAAACGAAGGCGCCGCAGGAGACAAGTTTTCATTTTAAAGTAGCAAAGGTTTTACTCGGGACTGATGAGCTAAAAAGAGTATAGTCATACATCCCTCCCCGTCGGACGCTCCCTCCTCCAAGCGTAAATCTCTCGCCCAAGCGCAACTACCAGAGGCACAGAAATAGAGGCGAACAAGGGGGTGTAAACAGCATATTTATGTTCTGCGGGAAAATACAGCATTGCCAACATGCCAGGATTGAAGAAAGCATGCGATGCCAAGGACAATGCCTTACTGGACCAGCGCAACGGAACCGCAGGGGATTCCACAGCAGATTGGTAAGCCTGCGGCAAGGTTACTTGGTTAGAATATCAGTGCAAGGCAAGTCAAGATGAAATTTAGACCTCCTCAAGTGCTGACAGTGCATCATGTACATCCCCTCTGACCTTCTGATCAACAGGCATGGTTTCAATTTGGTCAACGAGCTTCACAATACTGTGAAGTGTCTGTTGGCTATTCAAAACGTTCTCCGAGGTTCGGTGCCGCAAAAGTGTGTCCATCTGCCAGTCAGATAGTGCAGACGCCACATCGGACCGTACACCACGAGGAAGTGAGGGCACACCTAACAAGGCAACGAGGTGATCAGAAAACGCAGTAAAGACAGGCACCAGGTCCGTTGCTGTCAAGTGCGTCACGGTTGCATCTTGCGTCCGCTTATTTAGAATGAAGATACCGCCCCACTGAGGTAAAAGAAATGCATTCTGGTTCGTGGGTGACCCTGAAGCTCCTCTAGTCACCCGGTCACCCAAGTCTTCATGAGAGCTTACCATGTGTGTCCAGGATACAGAGGGGCTGCTGGGATGGTGACGGTACAAACAGCACAAAATGGAGCACAGGGTCGTTAGAAACGCTGGAAGCTAAATCATGTATCAAAAGTCATATTCTAAACATGCAGCTAGCAGGATAATTACACAGTGACCATTCAGCAGAATTGATGAACACAGTCAGATCTTCAGGAGTGACACCATGAAGGCAAGTATGGGCACCAGGGAGTTGGATGGGTTCGAAGGCCAGTGGCGCGTGGAATTGGACCTGACTTTCAACGGTGGTATTATGAAGGACATTCAATTGGGAAAGGATTGGAAACAGATGGTCTGCAGGCTGACCGATCAACCGACGGAACTAAAATGAAATGAAAGGACTTTCCTGCAATTGCAGGTTGAATATCCCAAGAATGGACGAGACGATCGGATGCGGCGTTCTCGTTCAGCAACGTGAAAGCAAGCCGATAGCGGTCACTGTATTGAACAATGCGCTGTTCCTGTATCGGGGAGATCTCCGGCGCAAGCAACCCAGCCAAAATGCTGGCTATCCGGTGCACTGGAGCGCCGTCACTCTGCATAAGGCATTTAGAATGTGCAGATAACGACAGAACCCACCCGATGCATCCTCCGGGCTCACAACCAACTTTCTGTGGGGCCGAACAGCGGTGTGGTCCCCGAGGATAACAGTGTATGCATTTGGAGCCTCCCCTATAACGATGGTTACCAACTAGGTGTCCATCCTCCCACTTGTTCTTCGTACCTGCGCCTTCGCCAATGTCCACTCGAATGTCCAGATTTCTCCCCATCGAAGAAGCACGAAGCGTTTGAGAGAGGACACCATAGAGCTTCTCTGCTAAATTGCGAGGACTGTCCTCAAAACTCGATGCGTCAAGCTGTATATGTACAGGGAAAACGAGTTTCCTGTCAAGCTGTGCCCTTACACGGACCGACGGCAGCGCAGTACGTTCGATGCTAGTGAGCCTCCACCAGAAGGGGAGAGCTAGGATGATGATAGCCCAGTAAGAGCATAGAACGAGCCTTCGTATCTTGGCAGATTCGAACGAGAGCCTCTGAGGTTCTTTAAGACCATGGCTTGGGTTGGCAGGGGTCAAGTCCATAACAAGTTTGTGTCTCGGACGCGTTCTGTCATACCTGGACGACCAGCGGAGTTTTAAACGTTCTCTCCCCCATACTCCTTCCAAGTTTCTGTCCTCTGAACGCACACAAGATACTTGGTAGGACTCTGGTTCCGTCCCTTTTCGAACTGTTTCGACCCCCAGTTATACGCGCCGTGTTGCGGTACAGCTTCTACGACGACTCGTACTCCAAGATTCCCACTCCTCGTTTCCACTCGCAAGATAGTTAGAAGCGCATCAGATTTTTGAAAAGCTATCTTGGGGATGTCCTCCATTAGCTACGGGCAACCGTCTCCTACCGGAACTTCGTTACACCACGATTTCCGTCGAACTCCAGCTAGTTTTTCATCATACGATGTCAGTCAGACCAGATGCTTTGCTCCATCAGTGCCTCAAAGCTTTTGCGTAGCATTTTCCTCGTCGTAGATCCCCTTCTCCAGGCCAATTCGGGAGGCGGCCAGCCTACGATAGTTACAAACCTCGAACATACTATGACGATCATCCCAACAGCTACAGGCCAAATATTTACAGGCCCGAGCGGTACTATAGCCGTAGTCCGTCTCCACCTCGTTATGACCGTGCCAGGCAACATGATGCTCGGCAGTGGGACCACGCCTCTCGATGGCCATACAAGCGACTTTCGCCGAGTCCTCCACCGTGGGACAAAAATCGTCGTGATACCTTGGCCGAGAGGATGTTTGAACCTCACGAGGCCCGTAAACAACCACATTTTGATAGGCCAGCTCGGTATGAGTATTGTTAGAGGTGAGATTGCTGTAACACTTAGTTTTCCGTAGGTTGGATCCTACCCTCGACCATTATGGAGATCGTCGGCAGCAACCACCACGGGATGTTTCTCCTCAAAGGCCTGCTCTACGCTCAGACTTCATGCCACACTACGATAGTTATCGCCCTTCTCCAAACTTTCATGCTGTGCGTGACCTTGGGACCTTTTCTCGCACTGCGGATACATACCGACCCCAGTATCCGGACGACCACTGGCCTCCACCCAACACAGGTGATGGTGTTGGCTACCAACGAAGGCCTCCTCACTATGATCGTGTGGATGAGCGCCAAGGAAGTTCGATTTCGAGTACCCCTCCCCGTCCACCCACATCACTCCCAAAGTCACAGCATCGTTCTCCTTCACCTCCTCTACTTGCTGAAATGCAGGAGTACCCAACCAGGCCAAGACACTATTCTGTTGCCGATGGTAGTCATCAATCACGTTTCTCATCAGTATCGCGCTCGCGGGGTGGCTCAATCCTTCGGGAGGGACTCGATACGAGGTCCGAATCTCGATCGTCGTCGCGGTCACCTAGGTGCTCGAGGACCGGTATCTCGCAGCTTGGCGAAGCATCCGCTCTTCCCCAACCATCGACCCAACTGGTGCAAGAGGAGTCACCCAGATGTGCCACGAACAAGGTGCTGTCATCAGGCGGTGCCAACAATGAAGGAGGTTCCGAAAGCATGGGAATCACCATGCATATCCTGGCCGACAAACAGTTGTCAGGCCACGAGACTGTTTACGTGAATGGCAATTTTGCCGTTGATCCAGAGGTTTTTGAACGTAACACCTCTTCGCTTCCAGCCCCTGTAGCAATGTCTTCCAACGATACAGCGTCTCACGGAGGTACGTTTTTTTGTGGGGATTTGAAAAATGACGCTGTTAATCGTACTTGTAGACACATATCACGAGATTGCGACTCCTCATGTGGAAGTAGACTCTACGACTAATGACTCTCTTCGCACCTCATCTGAAGGATCATCATCGAAAACCAACCGTTCTGCGGTAGCGGAATGGCTGCCAAGTATACATTCTACCCGAGACATTACTATCCCCTCTCTTGAAGCAAGTAGATGTGTGGGAACTACCCTGCCCGTAGCAGAGAAGGGGTCCGAAATTATATCACCCAGATATGACATCGACCACGCGAATGTTATTGTTGCTCCCGAACCAGCCACCGATTCATTGAAAATCGTGGTCAGTGATCACAGCACCATTCCAACTTCTCCAGCCAATCTGTATCACTCTGACGGATTCAAGTCGACTCGAGAGGGAATTCGCGTCGTTCTGCTCACACGTCTCCTCTATGATCGCCAATCGCGTACCGAACGCGTATTCCCAGTGCTCCGAGCCAATCAAGTAGCCTCCAGCTTGAACCTTCCACCCCCTGGCAACCAGAACTGTCGATCAGAGGAACTTCTTTCTGCAAATTCCCCTGAAAGATTGGCTGCCAATGAGGCAATTCGATCATCATTGGTCGATCGTTTTGTGGAACGCCAGTCTGAGATTGTGGAGAAGTCACGCAGGTTGAAAGCAGAATATATGGCATTGCACGAACGGTGGCTGGAGCATTGTGCAAGACTAGATGATATCCAGAAAACGGGAATACCGGAGGAATCTGCGGCCCCTTCAGGTGGTAGGACCACCCGGCGTTCGACTGCTGTCATGGGAGATGCTGTTCGTTCGGACTTGGAGATGGAGCAGATCATTGCCAGCTTGGGAGTCGAAGAACTCACCGACCCCAGCTATCTTGCGATCAAAAACGTGGCCAAGATTCCAGACATGGTTTCTGTCACTGAAGGTTTTGTGCCCTACCTGTTTGATGACACGAACAACATCATAGAAGATCCTTCGGGATTCTATAGTGCCTCTTCTGGTCAAGATTATTGGACAGAAGAGGAGCGCAATGTTTTCCTCAACGAGTTTGCTGCGCATCCGAAACAGTTTGGTCTAATCGCGCAACGACTGCCGAACAAGACGGCCGCTCAATGTGTCACATATTACTACCTCAACAAGAAGCAGGGAGTTGACTTTAGGAAAGCTGTCATGCAATACGGCACAAGTAGACGTCGGAAAAACGGCAGAGCCAGCAAGCAAAGGGGCAATGCGCTCTTGACAGACATACGACGTCATGATGACGAGGTTTCACGCATTTCGCCGGTATCCCTGAACGAACCTGCGCCATCCAGCGGGAATAAGCGCAAACGAGCAGTCGATCGTAGTAACGGCGAATCAAGACGATCCAGCACGTCTAGACGGGCCATCACTCAAGCAGAAGCGACGTCTTCTGGAACCACCCCCGATCCCGATGTGGAGCAGCCAAGAAGAAGGCGGAGAACTGCGATTTCCACGCGGGCAGTAGCGGTAATCACCGCTGATGAGGTGGTGAATGACAAGACGGTTGGGTCTCCGATTCCTGCATGACGCAGGCAGGCGCCAACGACTGCAAAGGTGTAGACTTATATTAACACTTGTACTCCATGGGCCTTAACGCCTTCCCTCGACCATAATGATGTGATACCCAAAGTTGGTCTTGACCAGTGGCGACAGAACAGGTTTGTCCACAGTCGACGGTGCCAGTGCAAACGCGGCATCTTGGAATGCGCCCTGAATCGCAGTACCGCTGTAAGTACTGTATGGGTCCATAGAGACAATAGTGACTTACGACCATCGATCCCCGGGTCATCCAGCCAAGGCTGCCACCGGCTGTAAACCGTCAGGAACTCGGGTAAAAGGGAATACATGGCGAATACCCTTGGCTTTGTCCTCAGAATACTCCTGGGCGACTTTATCGAATCGCTGGCCGCCCTGATAGTAGATATGTGGTTAACGCAAGATAGAGTCACGCAAACGAGCACCCTTTAAACCTGTATCTTCTCCAGAGCCTCCAAGGCCTTTGACTGCTTCTCACATAGTATATGACGGACGTTTATCGCATTAGCGGGTTTCAGGCCACCCTTGCCCTATCGCAGCACTGAGCCGTCTCTGTGCACAACGAAGAAAGTGTAGCACACCTTGTTATCGGACTGCTCCTTGTTTTCGCTGTTCTTCTTGTTCTTGCCCATGACTAGACAGATGTGGTGGCAGTACCACAACGGAGTCAGTCACGTGCTGTACCATGACATTGGCGATAATAAACCTCGCACGGGCCATCGTTTAAACCATGGCGGACAAGATCACTCGTATCGCCATCGTCGATTCAAATCGCTGCAAACCAAAACGATGTGCTCAAGAATGTAAAAAAGTGAGTAGATCGGAGGTAACCTGCTGTCTAGTAAAGTTGATCTTCTCCTTGGATAGTCATGTCCTGTTGTCAAAATGGGTGCGTGCGATGCCTGATCGTGCTGAATCCTGGCCAGAGCTGTTTCCAAGGCAAACTTTGTATCGAAGTCAAGTCCTCGGACAAAATCGCATTCATATCCGAATTCCTATGTATTGGCTGTGGTATCTGTGTGAAGAAGTAAGTTCACTGTCGAGGTCTGCTCCCTCCCATTTCTGAGCGTAGTCTGTGCAAGATGTCCCTTTGAAGCTATCGCCATCATCAATCTCCCTACAAATCTCGAGTCTGAGGTAACCCACCGTTATACTGCCAACGCGTTCAAGCTTCATCGACTCCCCACTCCGCGACCCGGTCAAGTCCTTGGCCTCGTCGGAACCAATGGTATTGGGAAAAGCACAGCACTCAAAATTCTTGCTGGGAAACTTAAACCTAACCTAGGCAGATACGATGTATGCAAATGCTGTTGTTATCCTCTCAGTTGTACCGCTTATATGGTATTCATAGGACCCGCCTGACTGGCAAGAGATCCTGAAATACTTTCGCGGATCTGAACTCCAGAATTACTTCACAAAAGTCTTGGAGGATAACCTCAAAGCGCTCATAAAACCGCAATACGTCGATCATATACCACGTGCGATCAAAGGGAACATGAATGTAGACCAGATGCTGGACTCCAAGCTAGAACTTGACAACAAACAGAAAATGTGCGACGATCTTGAGTTGAACAACCTTCTTGACCGTGAAGTGTCTCAATTATCGGGAGGAGAACTTCAGAGATTTGCTATTGCCATGTCTTGTATTCAGAGGGCAGACGTGTATGCACCCCTAATGGTTCCGTTTTCCTTCTCGTCCTGATCTAGTCTAGATATATGTTCGATGAGCCATCAAGTTATCTGGATATCAAGCAACGATTGAAAGCCGCAGAGGTCGTCCGCTCGCTGCTCAACCCAAACTGCTACGTCATAGCTGTTGAGCACGATCTCTCGGTTCTAGATTACCTATCCGACTTTGTCTGCTGTTTATATGGGAAGCCATCCATGTATGGGGTTGTCACTATGCCTTACTCCGTTCGTGAAGGTGGGAAATTTGCGATATTTGACTTGCCGTTAGCCAATCTTCTGGGAACTAGGCATCAACATTTTCCTCGATGGGTTTATCCCTACAGAAAATCTGCGTTTCCGTGAAGAGTCGTTGTCATTCAAGATGATGGAGACTGCAGAGGAATTGATAGTGGACAAGACACGCCACTACAATTACCCGGCGATGACTAAAACGATGGGGAATTTCAAGCTGACTATCGAAGCTGGCAGTTTTACCGACTCTGAGATCGTCGTCATGCTTGGGGAGAATGGCACTGGAAAGACGACGTTTGTTCGCCTGTTGGCTGGCGTGATGGCCCCCGATGATGAAACAGACAAGATGGAGCTTGCCGTCTCGCTCAAACCGCAGACGATATCACCAAAGTTCCCCGGGACCGTCCGCATGCTCTTATTGAAGCAAATAAAGCAGGCTTTCATGCACCCGCAATTCCAGAGTGATGTATTGAAACCGATGAGCCTGGAGAACATTATGGATCAAGAAGTAAAGACGCTCTCTGGAGGAGAGTTGCAACGTGTCGCAATCGTTCTTGCCTTGGGTAGGTCTCTTGCTTTATGCCTTGTTTATGCAAAGACTGATATGGAGCCAGGCAAACCTAATGTGTCTGTTTATTTGCTTGATGAGCCGAGCAGGTCAGTCTGCATAGTTACTGACGGGCAACTTTTACCGACATACTTCATTCTAGTTTCCTTGACTCCGAGCAACGCATCATTGCAAGCAAGGTCATCAAGCGGTTTGTCATCAAACTCGAAGTTATATCTCGTCTTATCTGTCCTTTAGCTTCATTCTTCATGCTAAAAAGACCGCATTTGTCATTGAGCATGACTTCATCATGGCAACTTACCTCGCTGATCGTGTTATCGTTTTTGAGGGCCAGCCGGCCATTGCAGCAACAGCAACACCGTGAGTAACGTGTATGTTGGTCGCATTAATCAGCCCTCAGTGCCTCATACAGCCCACAATCCCTCCTTTCGGGGATGAACCGATTCTTGGCTTCCCTAGAGATCACATTCCGCCGTGATCCTACCAACTTCAGGCCTCGTGTGAATAAGTTAAATAGTATCAAGGACCGTGAACAAAAGGGTATGTTGTGCTATCCGTCTATTCGATAATTTAAACATAACATTCACAGCCGCGGGTAATTATTTCTTCCTTGAGGAGTAAGCATGGCGTACATTGTTGGACGCAAAGCGGAGTACTCGCCGACACCGGAGGGCAAGGAAGGTCTACTCGCAACTTGCACTACGCTCTCCAAATACTTATTGACGGATAACCATTCGTTGGTATAGATCGGGAGTCTGTTTATGTAACGTTGCAATCGTTATTAGAATGGATCAGAACTGAAGGCCAAGTGACATGACTCCCGTGTCACTTTATTTTAGTCGCTGATCGCGACGCTAATTTGGAAATCAGTCTCGTCAGGCTCATGGCCATCAAGGGGGTGTCATCTAAGTTACTTGAAAAGCTAGGTGCACGGTTGTATAAATATTTCGTCTTCCCAGACAGTGTTCTTCACCTCACCTGCGATAGCGCCTTGCTTCACTTTTCTCACCTTCCTGCTCTCGCTCTATGATGTTTCATTCGGCTCGCTTCATTCTATTCATTGCATTCACGGTAGATATGGTTCTAGCCGCCCCCCAGACAGGAAGCTCGACATCAAGCATTTGTACCGGCTATTTATTGGGTGTGACCATCGAGCAAGTCCTCGGTCCTCCCAACACAGTATACAATCGTAGGCGTGTTTCTTGTTCTGGCTAAAGTGGTTGTACTGACTTGGCTTTTCTATACCAGAATGCGTCGAGACTAGTGACTGCCGCGGGCCCGCTGGAGAGGGGAGACTGGGACACCCTGGAAGGCTAGCAGGGAACCCGGAAGGCGTGCGGGTGCTGGATCGGTGACTGCCGACGACAGCCCCGACACCACTCACGCCGGTACAATCTAGCACACTGCCCAATCCACCGATGAGTTTCAACCCTAGGGGTGTCATGTTCGTATATAGTCTCGGTTATTGTCAGCAAACTTTGCTCAGACACGATTCGTCTCATGCTTTCTAGATATCAGTGCGAGGTTCCCCAGAACATCCAGTATTACTGCGGTGAAACCCCAGTGGCGACCTGCAAACGTTTGTGCTGAGCTTAGATGCAACTTCGTTCAAGGCAGATGACCAATGGGGTCATAATCATATCAGATTCTGATCAGAACGGTCCAAAAATCGAGCAGAGCTCCATATAATACACTGCTACAAAGGGGTCATATACTCGGTCATCCATTCGTAACGTGCCCCACCATCATTCATTGACAGTCTCTGTTGGATCATAATTCGCAAGAGTTTTCTGCCACGACACTCAACAATCAGCCAAATTATACAGCAATGAGATGGCAAGATGAGATGCGCACCACAACAGCTATCTCAGCGCACACCATCCTATTGGGTCGACCTTAGATTTCTTCAGCTTCGACACCATTCCATCACCGTCCAAGTCCCTGTGCTGCCGGTCAAAGTATTCCTTTGAGACACTCTCAGACTGCTCAGGCCTGTTTCCAATAAACAAGATTCTCCACTGTAACTTCTCCGCACGCTCTTCTCCAAGCAGCTTGCGTAATGCGTCCAAGCCGGGCTGAATCTCAGCATGAGAAGAGGAAATAGTGATCTGAATCGGATAGACATATTTCCTCTCAAAAAGCGCGCAGTCGATTCCCGGGAAGTTCGGAGGAGCCCTCCAGTAAAATGGCGGCGTTGTGTTTTGAAGCTCATCCTTGGTGGAAACCGTCTTCTGGTTTTCCAACCGGAGGATATCAGGGAGCGATCGTCTTGATTTGCCGTGCCAGTGGCATTCTATCGGATTGCCGCTGAGTAGAAAGGAGTGGATCCATATTTCGAAGATAAAACCTGCAGCACCACGGGTGCTGGGAAATGCGATCATGGCGTTGAAAAAGTCCTGTCTGTGTCCTTCAGTTGCACTGCATATGGCTTCCCCCAGGATTTCCAGGATCGTTTGAGTGGTATCCAAATAGTATGAAACATGCGAGAACTGGAATCCTGAGATTTCTTCGGCCTAATGAAGAAGATTGAAGATGGACCAGGATCAACAGGTATTCCCTCGAGGCTCCCAACTGAACGCAGAATGTTCCTACAGTTAGGTATGGCTTCCGAGGCAATGGTCCGCATGGAAGGCTCCAACAGGGACTCTTGTTCCTTTCTCAAGTTCCGCAGCAGTGTGCGCGGCACTGGTCCCCACTTGGACGCCAGTTCATTTATGCGATTGGAGTCCAAGTGCAAAATAACACTAAGAATGTGTCAGGCCGGTATGATATAGAGATTCGCAATACACACGCAAGAGCGCTGATCTCCTCACTTGACCATAAATCCATTATGTACCGCATGATCCCTCTCTGCTTTGTCCATTCCTTCCAGCGCTCGCGCTTGGGCGAGGTTGTCTGGAAGACACGAACCTCAGGCGTCTTGCGCAACGCAAAGGCCGGAATGGTGATGCCTTCGTTCGAGTCGGAAAATGCCCAGACGCTATTGTGAGCCCTCAAAGGCTCTTGGGAATAGCCAGAGTAAAGCTTGACACCATCCTCTGAAAATAGTGCATAACATTCATCGGAGCTCTCCACCAGGATTTGTACCGCAACAGGCTGCTTCTTGCGTAGCCGTTCAATCACAGCGTATGCGATAAAGGATGATTTCCCTGAGGGAACAAGAGGTTAGCTATCAGAAATGATACCATGCTTGACATATTTTACCAATTCCTGGCTGTCCCATTATGCAAGCGCCACTGCTATATAAATCATTGTTCTCAAACGACTCCATCGCATCCCGGTACTCCTTGCGCACGAGAAATTGTGCGTCGTATACAGTCTGGGAAAATACCTGGATCGCTGTGAGATACTCGCCGAAATCAAGATAGTCAACCGTATGAGATCCTGTCGTGGGGTCGGACCAGCTGCATTGCTCCTTGAACACTTCCGGATCTCCCCAGACCCTGTCTCTAAGGCTCGTCAGCAGAGTTTTTCTGTCGGTTGCCATGATTTCTGTTGCAATCTTAGTGTAAGCAGTGATGGATGTGATATCGATGGCGGAGAAGAATCGCCTTTACCAGATGGCTTGCCATCAATCCTGAACAAATTAATGGGCACTTGACTATCAAATGGTATTGAGCGTTTGAACTCCTACGCTCTGGTAAGTCTATCATACTCACCCCATACGACAATTCTGTACACCGACCGAACCTGCCGCATCAAGGTGAATGAAACGCTGGATTAATTAAAGGAGACCTTCAATGGGGTAACTGGACTGTTTCCCTTTTCTGGATAAACCTAACTTGTACATACTTGGCCAAATAAATTGCTCACATATTCACCACCAAGTCACCAATGCAAGACCTTCAGTCTCCCAGAGTCAACGCTGCACGTCTCCCAGATTTCGCTGGACGTACAGTGCGCCTGCCGTGCAAGGTACTTAGCGTGAGTTGCACGTAACCGCTTGCTCGAGGTTGCTTAGACTGGATCCTAAGCGACAACCTACCACCGCGCTCGTGGAGGCATGTGATGGAGCACAGGTAGAGATACAGATAAAGGAGGTATGCCTGATCCCCCACTTATTTTCCTGACAATCTACTCACGGTTCGAGGACTACAGCACGAACAGTTAGAGGGGACATTTGTGGAGATCATCGGAAACGTAGTCGATGAATCGACCATCAAGTTCTTAATGAGTCTCAACCTGGACTCGGACAAGGAACTTGGTAGGCTGTCGCACTCCTTTTCCCTCTGCGTCTTTGACCAGATATCAGATATGAAGTTGGTCAATGACGTTGTTGAGTTGACCTTCGACCCCAGGTTCCGGAAAATATTCCCCTCATAAACACATCTTCACTTTATGCTGCCGTCGTCCCACACTTCCACCCCCAAAATTGATAGTCCTCTCATACTTTATGCTGATGGACCGGCACCTGCTTTCGTCATCTTCTTGTCGTGACCTCTCTTGCGGTTGCTAGACTTGCGTTTCTCCTTGAATGCTCGTTCGCGTAGAACATCATTGTTCTTCTCTTTCGGTTTGCTTTCTTCGCCACCTCCGCGTCCTCGTGGTACTTGTCCTCGCACTCCACCCCTTCCCCCTCCCCCACCTCGTCCCCTAGTAGGTTCATCTTTCGTTCCTCCGGTGATTGGTATGTCCACCATTCTATTAGCAGAAAATTCATGCTTTTCCAGTATGCGATCTTTTTGGGGCTAATGCGATAGACGTGTAAATAAGATTGTATCCATAATGTCGATCACTCACATTTCTGTCCAACATGATTCTCCAACCCTCGATCTGTTCGTCTGTCCAGCCTGGTGAATAAAACCTTTTGAGTTCCGTGTCAGACCCAACAGCGTTATCATTACCTGTCTGTTGCTTTAGATCGGCACGCGACCCGCTCCTTCGCGTCTGGGCATCTCGATCAAACAATTTAGGATCTCTAATGTAAGCCAGCTCCAATATTGTCTCTGGCTTGATGGGTTCAGCACCACGCTCTTCGTTGCTTTCTTCATCGTCACTGTCCTCCCCATCTCCAGAGACTTTGATGGTGCCTGCACCAGCTTCGTCGAGGTCATCATCCAGATCCATTATATCAAGCCCTCGAGCTCCGCTTTCCTCGTCTGAGTCCTTGAACATTGCTTCAGCCAGCCGATGTATTTCTGCTTTCATTCGCTGACGTTCTGCCTCATCTTCGGTTAACGACACGTCTTGCCTACGTACAGGGAATATCAGTATTCTACTCGAGTAGCAGGCGACGCCAGTCATGACCATACCTTTTCTTTCCGATGTGTATGCGACTGAGATCCATGGCCACGTCATCAAACACGTTCCTCCTCACTATTGGAGCATCTGTTGTGGGAATGACCACTGAAAAGGACATAGCGTTGCTCTTCCCGAGTGTGCCTTCATCGGGAGCCGTTCCCTCCAAAAGCGCTTCGATCACTCTCTCCGCATTGCCGCGGAACGGCAAGGAAGGATGCGTAAGTAGTTTGCGGATATATTCGGGAGAGTGATCTGGGAGTATGTCAAGCACCTGTGTCACTTGCAAATCAAGGTCGGCGTCGTGTCGTGATGGGGGTTCGGGAGCTGTTGCCTTTGCTTTGCCCTTGTCGGTCGCCGCGGGTTGCGTGGCTTCGCGAGAGATGCCGGAAGAACGAAGAATGAGCCTGAGCGCACCCGGATCTTTGGTGTTGCCGGTAGATGGTATATTGAGGGAACGTAGGGTAGCTCCTAGGCGTTTCATCCTGGCGTCCTCTCGTGATGCACGGCGCAAGGCTGAAGATAATCTCTTGTTCACATCATACGCGTATTGGTAGTCTGCAAGAAGCGCCAGATTGAGGAACGGAACAGCGTCTGCAGATTGTGGCGTGATGTCAAGCAGTGCGAACACGATCCCGAATGTCCGATCTGCCTCTGCAGCGAGCTGTGGTCCCGACGCTGTCGATATGTCGTGTACCATGGTCATCACGATGAGATGGAAGACGTCGATAATGTCCACCTTGGTGTTGAGCCATATGCGCTCCCAGTGATCAAGTTCACGATTACTGATATCAGTGCGAATGCCGCCGTAAGCATGAGAGATGGCAGTGAGACCGTTGTCATACGAGTGGGCGAGGGCGAGGATGAATTCCTTGCTGTGCGCAAATGGGCGAACGAGGGGTGGTGGACTGGGGCGAAGAAGACTGGTCAAGCAACGCACCGTTTTTCGGAGACCGTATAGTCCCGCAGATTGAGATGGGGAGAGCATGGATGTAAATGAAGGGACAACTCTTGAAGCAAATGCAACGGGCAGGTCGGGGGTCCCATTGAGGGCTGCAGACAAGATCGCCCCTAGGCGAGCGATCCTGGATGGAAAGGCAACACAGAGGTCTAGTAGCGTTCTGGGTTCCAATCCTGGAGAGGATGCGATATTTTCCGCAAGGAGAAGGACAAATTGGGGCAAGCGATCGTCGTGTTTTGTGGGGATCTCTTCTTCCCAGATGAGGGTCTCGAGTATCTGTCGTGCACTATCACTAGCGTAGCTCGAGATAAAGGCGAGAGTTGACAGAGTATCCCGTTTCGCTGGCGGGAGTGCAATTATTTGCGCGAGTGCATTCGAGAGATTGACATGAAACTGTGCTAGTTGTGATGGTGAAAATCCTTTTCTTGCCCTAGCGGAAGGATAGATTGGAAGCCCTGCAAGGGTTGTCATGACACTAATTGGTTCAGACAGTGAGTAATATAGACCCTGCAAAATATTGACAAGACGTATATTTCAAGCCAACCCTAGAAATCAGAAAAGAAAACTCTCAGTGAGTTGAAAGATGGGCGGTTGTTTGGTGGTGTTTAGCAAGGCCGTTGATTTCTAACAACGACAAACAACGTAGAATTGTTCAACAAACGTGTTCAATCTTATCTCCTTTGTTCTCCCTCGGTCCAAGGTCTCGCCCAACTGTTCTCTCAAAAACTTCCAACATAAACGTGAAGAGGGATCTCGTAAGGGCTGCATCCCAACGCCCTTTGGAGGATTCATCCCGAATGAATGCGTGCTGAGCCTGTACCTCTAGAAACTGAAACAACCTTGGTTAACTTTTTTTTTTGGATCAGACACCAAATAATACAAACAGAGCATGCAACGTGGGCGTCCTCGAGTGTCTTCCTAATGAGATCCCGACCTGCACGTGGTACATGCGTATCCTTCACCACCCATTAGCTGAGCTCATTAGGGACGAAAGGGAGAGTAATGCATGCCTGCTTCCCGAAAATCATCTAAAATAACCCTTGTCAGCTAGAGATGCTAGGTGGGACGAGTTGCTTACAACGAGCTCGCCTTTAATATCCCCTTTCCGGGCTCGCTCGAGTGAGTCATCGTTCTTGCCCTTTCCGAGGGTTGCGCCGTGTATATCTGTCGCGAAAAAGCACACTGAAGACAGTACCCTTGGATCAAAAGCAGCCTAGAAACTTGAATAATTCAATAGTAATGTTTGGTAGCGAACGCTCATGCCGTACACGGAATGCCTAGGTCTCAGTGAAGACGGGACAAGCCGAACAGCAGAGATACATACCAAATGACCTCCTAGACACATCCCCGTCGCTTTGAAAACTCAGTCAGGTACTGGTGGAAAGGAGAAGCACAGTACACAGACCAGCAATACGACCGTTGCAGTTTGGAAGAGAGACCAGCAGGTCGACGGAAAGCGTTGCATCCTTTCATCCGTATCACGTTCGATAAACTAGCGAATCTGACACAGAAAAGTATGTACCTCGTTGTAGGCGGCCACTGTTTTTTCGATCTACAGATCTCATCAGGAGCTGTCAATCGTGCAGCATAAGCATAATGCCGACCTTATATTTGTTCCCCCGATCAGTACCTAGTCGTGTGTTCCGAGCGATGCGAATTAATAACTGATGCGACGCACCTTCCGTATCGTAGGGGATGGGTGCTGGGCCTTCGAACTCGTGATAAGTCGATGGGCACGCTGGAGCCACGTACGTGAGTACGCCATCATTGGACATGAGAATCACTGGGCACACCGACTACGTATCCATGGCTCGCGATTTGTCCGGCAAACCTCTCAACGGGGCCGGTGACTTGATAAATCTCGCTGGTTGTAGATTGGTCTTGGGAGTTTTAGTAACGGTTGTTCTGGCACACACCTGAAGCAGACGACGCCTATTGTCATACGCTTTGTAAGTTGTGCTACACGGATGGAGGATGAATACCTGGAAATTTGGCTTGTGGGTAGTTTTGGACGATTGGTGCGATCACAAAGATCCGGATTGGTTTGCTGTTGTCGAGCCTGCTGGGTACGTCGTGGTGAGTCTTGGTGATGAGCATGGTGACCGAAGCGGACAAGTGTCGCCATCATTACTCGGTTAATGTACATCTTACGAAATACAACCGCCAAGCGGTTTCTAACCAAGTTCTACCAAAGTACTAACATACTCACATATGCCTCTTTTACAGGTTTTGTTTGCCCAGGACACTTTTGTTCGCTGGGCGGGACCATGAACGCATCCAAGTGCTCAAAGGTAGGTCTGGTTACGGTGCTTATCAACAGGTCTTCTTGGCCGCTCAAAATGGGCTCTTGGTATCTAACGTGCGTTACCTAAAGAACGGGCCTTTTTGTGGGAGTTGGGCGGACCACATGGTCGTCTATGACCGCGGCTGAACTCAATATGGCCTACATAGTGCTGGCTGGGCGGCTGCTCTCACAGTAGGTTTATCCCTATAAATGCCCAACACGGACAATGAACGGACAGCCCAGGCACCTTCGGCATGAAGTTGTTTGTTACCCTACCCCTCCTCTTCCTTGCAGCGTCCGCCTCTGCGTCTGAAATTGTCTCCGTTCCGCTGACAAGGCTTCAGCGTACTGGTTCCTACATCAAGGGTGTTGCTGCAGCGGGCCGTGCTCGTGCTGCATTGCTCAAGTCTCATACACCTGCTACAGTTCCCGCCACTAACCTAGCATATGTCCAGTACACAACGAGTGTCGGTATTGGTAACCCTCCGACCTACTATAACCTCGTCGTCGATACTGGATCTTCAAACACTTTCTGTGGGTAAGTACGGATGATCAGTCCAAGTCACGCAGCATATAAACTCTTGTCGCAGATCTGGCATCCCGTATCATCGAACACCCACTAGTATCGCCACAGGGCAACCTGTGAATGTTACTTATGGGACTGGTAACTTTTCCGGATATGAATGTAAGTACTTTGCGACCTTGTTCGTATATGGTTACAACTATGAATAGATCTCGACCAGGTAACTGTCGCACCAAATCTTGTTATTACCAACCAATCAATTGGCGATGCTCTCCAATCTTCCAATTTCCAAGGTGTCGATGGCATTATTGGCGTCGGACCCGTCGACCTTACGCAGCAAACGCTCCGACACGATAAGAATGCGACAATTCCAACAGTTATGAACAACCTCGTATCACAAAAAATCATAAAGCAACAAGTACTCGGCGTTTACTTCGCACCTCCGACGAACTACAGTGATAAAAGTAAGTTCTCAATTCCTGTCCTATGTTTTCACTCAATTCCCAAATGGATAGATGGTGCATTGACATACGGAGGCGTTGACCCGCATTTAGTAAGTGTGCAATTTTTGTAATAGCGTGATCTGACCGCACGCGTCATATATAGTATGAAGGCGAACTGACGTATATTCCTTTGACGACGACGCGACCAGCAAGCTATTACTGGGGCATCAACATCACTTCGGCCACATACGGTAACCACACCATCATCCCCAATTCTACTGCTGGGATAGTTGACACTGGTACCACTTGTATGTATTCCGCTTCCGCTCTTGCATGTAACATGTGTCCAATACGAACACGATCTGTCAGTGGTCGCTATTGCGGATGATTTCTACAAAGTGTACATGGATGCGATCCCAGGGTCCAAGCTAGACAATGCTACAGGGCTCCTCGAAATCCCTCCATCCTCTGTCTCGAAGATGCAGCCCCTCAAATTTGTGATTGCCAACCGGGTATTCACCCTGGACGTCGCCGCGCAGTTATTTCCAACAAGCCAGAACAAAGGATTGGGTGGCGTTGCTGGGAAACAGTATGGTACAATCGGAAACATGGGAAACCAAAGTTCAGCAGGACTGGATTTCATCATCGGACAAGTATTCATGGAAAGGTATTATGCAGTCAGTAGTCGTCTGTCTGTTGACTAGCACATGTCATTGATTATTTTGTGCAGGTATTTGACGCAGACAAAGGCCGCGTTGGATTTGCTCAGACGTAAGTCATTCATTTCAAGATGGGTTTCGTTCTGACCCTCATCTATAGGAATAACACATTTACGACTTGCAAGGGATGACATCGTATGTGGACCCGTGTATTTTACGCTCTGTTACAGAAACATTTAGCAATGACGCCACGAGCTCTGTGATATTCTTTATTCAATGTGCCGTGTCTTCGTTCTGCGCTCCCGATGCCAGCCACATGAAAGGGCCCCGCTCCGCTGGATCTCCAGCTCCCTCTTTCATCCCCTCGCTATTGCATCAGTCCCCGCTCTTTTCTTTGGTCTTTTTTGCGATTGTTGAGATTGCCCGACCCCAAAATCAATCAACATGTGCCTGAACTCGTCGGGCACGCTACGGATCAAGCACCAAAAACGGACGCTAGATAGTGCATGGACACAGTTCGGCGCGCTTCGTTGGACATCCCAACCCAGTGATACCCCGTGACTTCCTGTCCTGTCGACCTTGAATGACGATAACAAAATAGGTGCACTGCGAGCTTGTTTGATCATATCATCTCTCTAAAGGCTGCGTCATTCCCCGTGCTTTTCAGCTTGAGATTTCCCTAGCGTTGTTGCACTGACGGGACTCGTCATTACTGATACCGGTAGCGGGAAGACTTTGTGCCCCCATGATGCACGCTCAAATGGATCCATCTGACGGACAACGAGAACTGTTCGAGTACCACTGGCACGAGCACGTTCACAAAGAAGCCGCTATGTTTCCCCTTCCACATGGGTGAAGGGCATCGAGCCTCTCGACGAAATGCATCCAGAAGAACTTCAGTCGTCACAAGATCTTGTTGGCCTTCTCGAAGAGACGGACCGGGCTAGAGTCTTCAAGGTTGATGTTTTCGTGACGATCACGCGTATCACCGGTTTGACCGAGCACAAGTCTGGGTATATTCGACGTCAAAAAGCTGGACATGATTTCTTATGGTGTGTACGCCAGCTGCCTAGCTTGGAAAATCACTAGGATCATCGTCACGCGTATGGTGACATAGTTCTGCAGGCGGCTACCACTCTTTTAGGTCGGTCTGTACTTCCAGCTTTTCTATGGAAATGGTGCCGCTGCCATGTGTCTAAACAGTGAAACCACCCGAGTATATGCGTTTCCTTGCAATTACCGAACTTATTGTTTACCCTCGAAACCTTTGCAGGACCAGGAGCTGTTTCCTCAACCTATCAGTTCTGGAGGATGAGCGACAGTGGTAAGGCCCAAGCTGTGTTACTCGAAGCAAGTATCCAAATACAAGACGCGATGCTACATTCCCTTGAAAGTCCCTTTGATCACCTATTAGCAAGTGTTCCAGTAAGCTAAGCAATAACGCATGACATCCCTTCAAGAAAAGATGAAGTAAACGAAATACCCTCAAGCCCATAACCTACCCAAAACACTCGTTCTCCCCGGGTTCCCAAGAAGCAGACCTTGGATAGCCATGCTCACAGGCCGCATTGGCGCCGAGTCATACACATGCGGACAAGGCTGCGGGAGCGGCTCGGCCTCATTCACCGATCTGTTCAAGTCCTTTTCAAAACGAGACGGTCTTCTTGGAGAGCGCCCCAGCTCATCCAAATGTGGCGGGTCGAGCACACGGCGTGCAGCTCTGAGGCGCACCAAGATTTGTTCTTGCAGCGCAATTTCCCCGTCGAGGTGGTCCTTGGTCAAGTTTGTAAAGTCTTCGACCTTTTGCACGTGATATGTGTCTAGTTCGGACATGGTTGCATTGAGAACCGTCTCACAGCGTGCAGCCACGTCCTCGTTTGGCTGATCAAGTCAATCAGCGAGAGAAGTAAACCCAAGAGTAGGTTACATACATGGTTGCTAGTGGCTCCTACATACCGGGAATACGTCGATCGATGGGTTTCGATAACGCCCTTTGGAAAGCGACTTAGCTGATGAAGGATCACAGAGCATGTAGCACACCTGATATATCATATAGGGGTGGGCGACGCTCTTCAGAGCTTCGTGAGTTGCGAGCTGTCTTCTCCTGGCCTACAGCGATGATAAGCGGGGTACACAGAGACAATTTGGCACTGACGTGATCATCGTACAGATCTGCTACACTCTGTAACGTTTCTGCGGTCTTTTGGACAGCTTTCGTCAGTTTGAGACAGTCTATTCAAGACGTACATAATCAGCTTGTGAACTGACGGCAAGTTAATTCCGTACCTTGGCAATCATCGCGCCAACACCAAGCGCTATCATTGTTCAGGAGGCCTTGTAGCTGAGGAGACGCGCCTTCTTCCTCCTCAACCGCACCAATAGCTGGCGCGGATGATGATGGGTTTGCAGTGATAAGAGACAGGAGGGAGTATGAAAGCAGACGCTCAGCTTTGGACATTTCTGTGTGCACGTGTTCGCGACAGATATAAATACTGGGCCAACACACGAGTACCCACCGATCCGCGCCTCCCTCGCGCGATTAAATATATTCCTCAATCCCTGCACACCCTTGCCGACGGCTCGTACGTGGTTGTCAAACTTTCCAATGACCTCCAGGGCATCTTGGGTATCAACGTTGAATGCTGGATGAAAGACGTGCGCAAAAAAGGATGGTCCCGCGGCAGGCATCGATAGGAATTGTGGCATCAGCCGTTTCCATTCCTCGTATGGGGATGAGCATGAGAAGGTTCTCAGCCCATTCCCAAGGGTGTACTCACCATATCATCTTCGCAACTCAGAAATGACGTCACAACCTCCGCGTAACGTGCGATCGGATGTCGTACGATACGGTCGAGGTACCGTTCCAAGTCACCTCGCCGGGCTTCGACGAATGCGGCGTTAAATCGACCTGTGTACTGCTTCTCCGGAAGTGGGGGTAGGGCGATTCCAGGAAGACGCTTGAGTAGTGCGGTGTGAAGGACAACAAAGTGCGAAAAGCGTCGCTGTACAGTGATATACGCAGGCGAGTCCGAACGGCTCGTTCCGTTACTAGGGCTATTGTGCTCGGGCGGCTGTATGAGAGACGTGACACTGTACACGGTGTAAGCTCCGGAAAAGCTAGATGACCGCTTCGATGGCGAATGAACCAAGACACGAAACCCAGGGATCTTGGGCTGCCAGGCTGGGCCTTCGTCGACGAAATGTCTGTCAGCTTCCCCGATGCCCAGCCGATTAAGTCGAACGTCTTCCGCAATGGAATCTGTAGTTGAATCACGGTTATGAGGAAGAGGAATCGATGTTACATGTTCGTCTTCAAGATCCGGAGCACCATTAAGAACCCATTCCTCTGCACCACTAGTGACGAAGGCTGAGAATCGATTAAGGGCCTTTCCACCAAGCAATCGCTGACGGAAACTGGGAAACGCGTTCGGCCATTCTTCCGTAGTGTGTGGAACGATTTGAGAGAGATCTAATTCAGGAGCTCCCTTTAGAGACACCCGGGGCGTGATGGTGTCTGCAGACAACTCCTTTGTTCTTGGATGACTATTGGTTGGCGCAATGAGGAAATCGACAGTGCGCTGAACATGAGGTGTCAACCTGAAACTGTCCGAGTGTTGTAGCCCACCTACCGTATAATAAGCTGCGGGCAACAGGCCAATCTTCCCGTCCTCCAGCTTCACGAGACTCCATCCATCTCCGACGTCTTGCCTCAGGACCTCAAGTTTGTCGCCTGCCTCGACAGTGACCTCTCTGAACTCTGCTTTGCCTTCAAAGTGATAGAGAGAGCGCGCCGACCAACCACTGTGACCGACCAAATCTAGATGATCAGCGGGATCATCGTCCGAAAGAGACCCTCGATCCAGATGTTCCGCCCATGCCGCAGATGAGTTTATGCCTGCGTCGAAGTCATTGTCAGAGCGAGGACTTTGATCAAACGCAGGGATCCGGGTGGAAGGAGGTGTTGGACAATGCTTTTCCATGCGAGGGAGGGTCGCCATCGATCAAGCCGATTCTACGCCCAGCGGTCGTATATATACCCTCGCCAAGCTGCTCCACGTGTCATTAGACAATGTCAAATGCCTGTCGTCGTCCTCGATACTCACGACACAGTACCATTCGGTCGCGGACAAACATGGTAAGCTTGGCTTGTGCAGCGACACAACCGCTCAGAGACCAAGGCGACCACCCAAATCTATTTCGGAGACCACCGAGCCAGTGCAAGTTGGTGAGCAACATGAAACTGGTGTGTCTCGTCCATCTCGTGCGTGCGTACAGTCAATGCCGGCTCAGTTTGAAGGACGCTTTTGGTGTGGTCGCCGGGCTAAACCCGCTGTTAGCCTGAGCAACGCAGAAATCTTTTGCTGCACCGTACCAACTTGCCAGTTGAGCTCTTGTCAGTCACTATAAGTCAGAGTATGAACCGGGTCCGCGAATAAAAGGTCGGCCTTACGACTTGCTGTAGTCATGGACTTGGCAAGGAACGTTGAAATACTACCCAGAGTGTAGCCCACGGTCAACCCAGGTCAACACCACTCTACTCTTTTTCAACAGACAGGAATACCACTAAATGATTACAGCTCGGAGAATGGTATATAAATCATGCAGTGATGTCTAGAAGCCATAAATTGAATGGTATATCAACACACCCATGCAATAAACCGACAATGCTCCGATGAATATCCCCTGCCATTCCAGCCAGACCCACAGCCGCACGATGGACTCTAATCCTGTCATTTCGAAAGTTGGTTGGGGTGCGGAGGGTAGCGTACCATCTTCCGTCTTTACCAGCTGGGATAGCGCTATCTCTCGCATGCGAACATTGTACCACGCCATACTGGCTCCGGCCCCAACAAGCGGAATTTGAGGTATCCACCATGGTAGTTGTATTCTGCTGTCAGGTTCTTGGGCGAACGGTTCGTCGTCCAAGGAAATCAAAGTATCATCGAGGACACTGTTTTGGATTCTCTGCCGTAGAATTGTTGGTATATCTGGACACAAAATCGAGCCTCGGCCAATTCCAAGCAAGTCTGCATGACCAGCGTCCAATGCACTCTGAAGATGCGCAGGCGAGCGAAGACCACCTGTGAGGAGAACCAGGGGAACATTGACTCCTGATGGAACATCCGTCTCTATGCACTCCCGTGCTTTTTTCGCGAACTGAGAAAAAAAGGCCTGCCGAGGACTAGTTGCTTTTGAAGACATAAAGTCTGCAGTCGAGATGAGCAATAGGGTTCGGTGGTCATCCCTAGTACATACCTGGTGACTCGTAATCACCTCCGCTTATCTCGATAAAGTCAATCATTCCCCAGTGCGCGATTGTGCGTATGTGATCAAGGACACGTCGCGTCTCGTTCAACACTCTCTCGTCTGAGGGTCGTTCCCCTGCCTCTACGTAATCCGCTGAGTTGACTTTCACACCAATGACAAAATCGTTGGGAACAACAGCACGAACGCCTTGAACGATTTCGCGTAGCATACGAAGTGAATTCACCGAGTATGCGTCTTGTCGAATATTAGTCTGTCAGTATAACATGTTAGTTGCGTCATTCATATGGTATGACCATTCGGACCTTGGGATCGAGAAACTGGGCAAGAAGATCTGGAAAAGTACTGAATATATATTCAAGAACACCGCGGAATGACCCACACCCATGTGCACAATGAAGCTGTACTCCGTCAAACCCGGCGTGGAGAGCAATTAATGCACCCTTGATGAATGATTCTTGTGCCTGCTTGATGTCGTGGAGAGTCATTTCCCGGGGCTGCTGGAACAGCACACGGAAGTATAGATGAGGTGTATCCGGTGCGTCCAGAGACGTGATGCCATCATTGGATGGCACACGCTTGTTCGAACCAAGCCGAACTGGACTTGGTGCTACTGGAGGGACACCGAGTCTGCGTCCACCAACAAAGTTTGGAGACTGACGTCCGACGTGAGAGAGCTGCACAAGCGCCAATGGGCGCGTCGATGGTTTGCGCTGGTCTCCGTCATGGATCGTTTGCGCCAGCATCCTGAACGGGGCCAACGTCTCCTCAGTAAGCACCTCGGGGACCACCATATCGCGACCGAGCGTGAGGTGTCCTCTAGACACTTGGATGTTGCCAGTAATGATCATCCCCCAGTCATACTTTGCCCATTCGGCATAGAGACCTAGGTGGTATTTGTTGGGGGGACCACCATACATCTTCGCCATGTGCTCGTACATAGCGACCTGAATACAGCGTGTTACCGAGCAGTACCCATGACGCATTGGAGTGCACCAACCTTTGTCAATCTGTTGGTCATTGTGCGACCGCTGTATGGGAGGGTGACTGGCGACAGGATCTCGGTGTTCATGTCGAGGTCGTTGAGAGATATGAACGAGAGTTAAAATCGGTCTGAGTCATTGAAGCGACGTGCTAGTTTCGTATGGACTTGGAATAGTAGCCGAAGGGAGTTCAAGTTTCCTTGATGTCCTCATAAACTCGAACTACCATGTCTACTGGTCCGCGACTGCCATCTGTACTCAAGTCGAGGCCCGCAACTCAAGACAGTGAGCAACCAGCGTTTCTGTCGCTTGCATCCATGACCTTTGTTCTCAGCGACGGCCATCCAGAAAGACGTCGACACTGGCCATGGCTGGGTGACGTCTCCAACAGAGTACGTCTTCTACGGATCCTACCAGAGAAACACTAAAGCCGCACAGGACACCAATCTTTATCTGTGCATTTCAAGGTATCATCCAATACCATTCACTTGCACGTACATGCTCTGACTCTCCCTTCAAGACTGCAACAGATTGTTTCCATCTCGCGAGCGTGTCATGCTCCATCGCAAGCGCGACCACGACTCGGAGGATGATCGAGACATCCTGACATGGAACGAGTAACATCTCTGGAGCATCCTGTACTGCTCGTTATTCGTGGGTAGATGTCAATCATATCCCTTTCCACTCCTCTGCTTCATCCTCTTCCCCTTCTTATGATGCTTCTTTCCAAATCCTCCTCCCACAAGCTCACTCATCATCTCAGCGACTTGGTCCGGCTCGAGCAGTGTACCATCATTTGCTACAATCCTTTGGTGTGGATATAACCTTCCCCTCGTAAATTGCTGTCCATGATGTGCAGACCCTTGGACGAATGGACGAGACGAAAGCGGTACGGTTTGCGCAAAGAACTCTCTGTCCAGTGCGAGTGATTTCGCTCCGCTTACTTGGGCCGTCAAAATAGCCTCGTCGTCCGCTAACGCAGTAGAGGCAGCAACAAAGGTATTAGCTCCTTTCACGACACGCGTAACAGGTGCCCGTTTCTTTCCCGCCGCGCGGAGAAGCGACAGCTCGTGCGTCCGTTGGTTAAACGAATCCTCTGATATTCCTGGAGGCGGGTGACAGAACAGGAGTTTGCCATTCACATAGTCCTTGAGAATGTAGCGCGCAGCTCTTGCCTCGTCCGGATTACCCTGACCGGAGCGCATGAAGCCCCGTGCGACTGCATAGTGAGCATATATTGTCAACAAAATGGATGGGCACACATAGGATACCACATACTGGCGTAGGCAACCAACAAGCCTTCCGCCGTCGCATTTCCATCCCCTCCTTCCTCGATGTTTCTTACTTTGACACTCAAGCCATACAATGCTTCAAGAATACCCAAGGGTATTCTTTTCACAACGAGTGCAGCTGGTCCTGTATGTTCTCGCATTTGATCGATGGGCAATACACCATCACAAACCAGTGCTGCCTTTGTCGTTGCGAATTGAGGGAAAACTAGACCCGGACAATCGCACAAGACAATGCTCGGAGAAAGGTGAATGGTTTGAAAATGCTTTGTTTTGCCTGGCGTCGAGGAGACGCTGACTTTTTTCTCACCAAGAAGGGCGTTAATCGTACTTGACTTCCCTACGTTGGGATATCCAACAAGGCCCACTACGAGCTTTATTGGTAGTGAGCCTGAGGGACCTTTAAAAGCTATCAATGCATTAGGCAACAGTTCAGTAGGGAACAGCCAAGTTACGTACTGGAGAGGTCTGGTGCAGCAGAGACGAATAACGCCTCGAGTTCTAATACGCTGAGAACTCTTGTCCTCGGGTCGCGCCCATCTGGTGTATCCTCTTCTGTATGCACATATCTAAATCTTTCATCGTCGGATTCCGAGTCAATACCAAAATCTGGTGGCGCATCATTTTCTTCATCGCGGTTATCTGGTGTACGAGGGCCTTCCGAGTCAGACGAAGTCTCCGTTTCTGGCGCAGTCGTACTCGACTTCAACCTTGGTTGGTGTTGTAGTGACGAACTCGGTTCTGGCTCACGTCGCGCCACAGATTCACGTCGTGGTTGTTGTAAAGCAGCAGCATTAGCTGCTGAGAAAAACGCGTATTGGATACCCTGTGCATCAAAGTAGTCTGCCCATGTTCGTCTGTTGTGTGGAGTGAGCATGTGACAGTATCAAGACTCGATCACGACCTTACCTCTGGGTAGCTGTTAAAAGGTCAGCCTTGTTTATCAACAGCAAGCTCTTTCTCAACCCTTTCCCCGTCCCAGCCTCGCCTTCCGGTCCCTCTACATCTTGTACATAAGACTCGAGATCTTCGCATCGGAACCTAAGAGGGTTCCGTGCATCGACAATTTGCACCACGAGATGGGAACGCTCGAGTACCCGCCAGAGCTGACGCCATACTTCAATATTACGTTCAAAAGGAGTAAGCAGAAACTTGTCTTCTTCTTGAAGTCTATCGAATAGCGCCACACACGCTCAATACACACGCATCCTGAAGACGGAGATTGCACATACTGCGCTAATCCTCTCCTCCATTCCAAGAATGCGTCCTTTTCCTGTCGATCTAGCTGGGCAGTGGTGATGGACTTTGTCCAAGGGGGTCTTCTCGGTACTCTGAGACGTTGCTTGTTGGCCTGGTGTTTTATAAGCGTGGATTGCTCTTCTGCCTCTGTGAGGAGATACGGGTTGTGCGATGACGATGATTGTATGATTTTGATGTTGCGGCGCTCTGTCACATCACTCGGATGAGCTGTCAGGACGAAAGAGAGTGTGAACGATCAAACTCTACCTACCAGCTGTGAACTCGGTGCCAGCCAATTGAGCAGTGTTTAGGAACTCATCGAGATCTCGTTCTTGGGTGACGGATTTCAAACGAGATGATGGATCTATATCTGTGGAATACTGTGATTCGGTGAATAGAGGGGTACTTGGAAGGTTCGGAGGGCATACAAGGTGTGATTCCTGCCTCTCACGAGCATCTTTCACTCTGCGATTGATGATCGCTCGACCAAGGCCAGATGAATTCTGATTCTTCTGTTTCGGAGGCTACGCAGAAGGATTAAGTAGATCCATAGCCATACAAACGATCTCTCACCATTAGATGGACTGAGAAGATGGTACAGGGTTAAGACGCTGATTCAGTCTCATTGCCATTCCAGGAAATACCCCTGAAGCAAACACCTGCTAATCAGACCGAACCGACATAAACTCGTTGGTCAGTAACTACAATCGACTAAGGTACGTCTATTATAATTTTCCATAGGCCTTTCATAGGTCAGTATAATAAATAGGTCAAAGTTTGGGTGTCATGAGTGTGTCTGAAACACGTTGAAGTACGCCGTATACTCGTCTGGCGTCATCAGCTCCTGGTCCTCCTCAGTAATCTCAGAAAACGGCTTCTGCACACCATTCACTGACGAAAAGATGAGTTGCCAGTACGCTGAATCAAGCCATCAGCCCATACCGGATACAAGGGGATCATCATCTCCACCGCCATGATCTGCTTGTTGCCGACCCAACCCATTCCGGTCTAGAGGCTGGGACTCTAGTTTCGCAGTCTTCTTCACGGCAATCCCTTCATCATCTGGAGACCGGGACCTCTTTCCATAACCATTGAGCACCCCGTATTTTAGTTCCTCCTCCGACTCTACCTCGCTCCCCAGTCCCGATGGCGTTGCTTGAGCAGAGGCTGCGTTTGAGGCAGCCAGTGAAGCATAATATTGCTCATAATCTACCAAAATGATCAATAGGGAAGGGTCCACTATAGTTATTTAACTTACAATCCGCTTCAGTGTTGATTTCTGGCTTGACATCCTCGACTGGCTTGGGAGCCTGAGGCATCCGTGACGGGCCAATCGTGCCTAATCCCTTCAGCAACTCATCGCCAGAAGGCAATGCGAGCCGGGTGGCCATCGTTCGTGCATTTTCTTGAATACCGAGGGCCGTGAGATCTCCAGAAATAGTACTCTTAAGATGCCACGCAGGGAGAAGATTTTGTTGTCGTTTCGCTGCTGCCTCTGCATCTCGTTCTTGTCGCCTCGTCGCCTCGTCTTTGTCCATGGACATCACGATTCCAATGCCATCGTCTTGCCGACCAGAACCAGAAGAACCAGCAACTTTTAAACCTGGAGACTGACCAGCCTTTTGCTTCTCAGGGTCTATGGCGTTGTTCTTGATCCATGATGGTACATCCAACCTATGAGGACTATCAACCTAGTTCCGACAAAAAAAAAAACAGAAGTTGCTGACGCAGGCAGAACCATGGACTCCGTTTTCCGCAAGCCTTCGATAACAAAGCGCATTGCACGATTGAAGCGCTGCATTCGGTCCTGGCTCCCTCGCACAGATTCTGCATTCTCATTGTCGATTACTTCCCCATGGCAAATCTCGCAGACAAAGATCCCTTTGGTGGGATCCATGAGCTTATCTGCGTCCAGGGGGGTATATGATTTGCCACATTGTGGACATATGTACCCCTTGTTGTCGAGCTCCTATTGGGGAAAACATAAGATTAAGGTGGGAAAGTTAAGGTATTCCGAGCGTCAAGACGGACATTACGCAGACCAGAATCGATGATCCTCCGCATTTCGGCAATGCGCCACTTGACAACATCGCAGAAATGCTTGTAGTCTATGTAATAGTATTGCTTGCCCACAGACCTTTGGGCACCTTCTTTAAGTTCGTTCTGGCGGTAACTGGAACAGGGTCAACAACGGGACAATGCCAAAGGTGTGCGACTTACACGTGTACGAGACGGTCGTTCCCCAAGACAGCCATCAACTTGTTCAATTCTTTAGCCTGGAGCCCCATGCGGCCGGCCAAATCATCATCTTTGAGACTACAGTTTACAACACGTCACGCGAGGTTGCGGGAAAAACAAGGTGGCATTCAGCAGGAGTTGAGGTGCTCCATATCTCTACTATGTTAATACTTACACAGGGTGCCGAGCAAGCTGGTCCAAGATGATGATATACTTTGGCTCGTAAAATCCACGTGCGACGTGCTGAACGAGGAGACGGAGTGTCTCTTGTTCTTCTTTTGTGGCCATCCCATGCACACCACCGCACCACTGTGAGCGTCCAAAGACCTAAGAATGGGTCTTTGCGCGTAGATGTCTTGCGGATGTTGGCCTGGCGTTGAACGGGGTGTAAGGAAACAGGGAAAAAAGACAAGCCAGGTCAAGTCATCGGCGAGATGATTCACTTGCTTACGTCAGATTAGTTTGGTCCACTCCACTCTCGCAAACTTGTTCATTGTATTGTACATATGCCTACGAAAGAAATGTATGCGGTCTGTAATAGACACAACACGACCCTTGGTAGGTAGTGGCAATGGTATCTGAAAGAGACTTGAGCATGTATACAAGACGGATCTAGATGTCCCATTGATGCATATCTACCAATCCCTGACTCTCCCCTCCTGGTTCATATGCGCAACAACCCACAGCCTCGAGAAATCTGTTACGCTCCTCTTCTCTTCTGCAATGTACACTGTTGCCAGCACAAGTGCATTTCTTATTGCCCCGACCACCGCCCATGGAGTGGAGCATGAAGTAAGAGCCCAATGGGTTTGAAGGATCTGTAAGGCACTCTACATTCCGACGCAGAGGAGGTAGCAGGCGGGGTAACGTCGATGGGTCAGACGCGTAATTATAGACACGGGTGCATTGCGCAGGCGAAAGAGAGGGTGCAAACAGTCCTAGAATGTATTGTTTGAGCTCGTTCGGTAGGGCGTAGAAAGGAAAGAATGAAGTCGCAGTCCGTAAAGGGGGTGATGTTGGACGGGACGAGGACGCAGTCGCCGATGACACTTTGGAGCGCATGAGCAAGGGTCTAGAGTATCTCAAAAGGACAAGCGCCTCCTTCTCCGTCTGTTGCTTCAAGTGGCGATTCCGGAAGAGGAGTATTTGAAGCGCACGCATGGTTCCCCACATGGCGTTGACCGTTTCTGGATCAATCAATGGGTCGGCTCTGCGCGATCGGCACATGAACGTACCGGTACTTGGTAAGCCTGGCGATGGAATGAGCTGGTTACCATAGAAGTCTGCTCCTGTGATACTCCAGTTTCCCCTCTCGATAGCTTGAGTGATCTCCGAAACCCCATTCACCCCAAGTCTGTTTCCCCTGCTCTCGAAGGTCTGAAGATAGCATGCCCCGGTGCTGCCCTCCTGCGTGCTACCGGAAATCCAGGCGCCAATTACCGGTGCACTTTGAGCAGTCAGCCCGATGGCATTGATATGTAATTCACGGAGATGAGGCGAGTGGAGGTGTCGAAGGAAGAGTTCTACAAACGGATCACCTAACCGGTTATTGCCTGCGAGCAAGAGGAACCGGAGCCGGGAATCATTTACAGCACTTGCCAAGGATGAGAAAACCACCGGGTCAGGGAGAAGGTCGTTCTGAAACAAGATGCATAAGGAATATAGGGGCAGAAAAGTATGTGATGAGTACGAACATTGGCTAGCCATAGCGCTCTTAATGCGTCGTTGCCTCTCAGGTAGTCTGAAATAGCCTGTAACCCCTTGCAACCAAGCTTTGTACTGTCGAGACTAATCTCGGACAATGCAACTCGATGCCTGGATCCGAGCGCCGAGCAAAGATAATTAAATAGAAGGGATATACCATCGTCCCCGAGTGGATTACGATTTAGTGTCAACTTGGTGATGGGGGAACATTGTGTATTTAGTTGAGAGATAATCATTTGTGCACCTTCATGACGCAAAAAAATGAGACGGATGATTGTACCGCTGGCGATTGAGTTCTAAAGCTGAGGACTGACCTGTGGTTCCACAGAGCCCTTCATTCTTGCGATTCAAGTGCCAGGATCTACTGTGAGGTGGAGTACCCTGCAGCTTGATAGAAGAAAGAGGGGCGAAAGTAGATTTTAATGCTGCATGAGACTCCATGAAGGCAGGTTTCCCGACGGCGTAGTTCAATGTTGTCGAGCGAGTCTCAGTTGCAGTTCCGACTTCTTAAGGGCTGCGCGGTCAAGCCTAAAGGCTGAGCGCTGACTCGTCACTAGTCAGGTCTAAATCATACAACGAAGAACGGGACCGACATGAACAGAGTCATGATCCAGCATGGATGACGCAGGGCACAGCATGTAAATATTCGATAACTTTATTTTACACAGGTATTAATTTTATTCCACCATGTACATAGTAGAGGCTACTCGGTGCCCCAGGAATCTGTCTCATGTGCATTCAAGTGTAAGTATATCCATTCTGTGGTGGTCGATATGAACGACGTACAGTAGATAGGATCTAACAAGTCCAGCAAGCGGACCCCGCACATGGAGTCTAGTTCAGGAAGTAGGCGCGACCTGCACATATCAGCGGGAAGCATCAAAACTCGTCGGGACAAGTACATACAAAATGTGTGCATGAATCGACCTGTAGAGCAACGAGGCTTGAGCTTCCAGTCAACCGAAGGACGGTTTTGATTCACCTATAACTACTGCACAGTGGCTACGTTCTCTTGTCTTTTCAGCTGGATGAGGGGTTGTGAGTAGTTGTACGTTACTGAACAAATGACCTACGGTCAATTCGGTCAACGACAGCTAAACAACTATGTAATTCTTCAACGCTTAGAGGGCATGTCGAAGTATTTGACGTCAAATGATCTGTGGTTCTGGTGGTTAAACGTACGCAAGACCGCAGGTCGAAATACTCACCGCATGTAGCATAAAGAATCATGTCCACTACCTCATCCTTCAAATCTTGAGTAACCTTGCGGGAATGCGGGAAGAGATTCCAATGGTTCCTGAAGTCGCTTTAGATCATCAACAGATCAGGTACGACTGAGTGATACCAGGCTGTTAGGTTCGTAGTATTTGATATACATGGATAACTCACGTATCTGGCATACCAGTACTGTGCTTCGATCGCCAGCCCTAATTGGTCCAAATCTTTGACAGGCGCAACGAAGCCGATTGTCCGGAACTTACCTTTGTGAGGGAGCGAGAGTTCACCCTTGCAATCCTTGAATATTTCGTGTCCTTCCCATTCATCGAGCCAGAAGATGGTTCTAGTTGGTGGATTCACGAAATAGTAGCCCCACATGACACCTGGCTCGTCTAGCTTGGGCTCCAGGACCAGCTCGACTTCGCTGACTTTTAGAGAGTTGGAAAGACTATGATTCTTGACCTCTTTCTCCAGTTCCGACAACAAGAAAGTCCTGAAGTATTCGATATCCCCGTGGACATCTTCATCGCACATGTTCACCTTTGTAAACGTTTTCTACGAGAGAATATTTAAGACACAGTGATAGTAAAACCATACCGATCGGAATCACTAACCGACTCGTCATGAACGAAGTAAAGAGCACCTTCGGGATGACGGCAGGCTGTCCAACCTGGGGGGACCTCTCTAATGGAAGAACGTAAACGCAAGACAGTTTTAAATGCAGTGGCAATAAACGAACGACGTCTTGGGGTGCTGATACGACATCCCTTCAATCAAGTAATTGTTTCTGGATGAAGGTCTGTGATTTCTAATGTACGCTAGGCTCTGTCGAGAAATCTGTGCACCTGACCTTGCACTGTCACCGTGACCAGATATCTCACTGACCGACATCGGGTAGAAACGATCTCCAATAGCGATCGACTCCCCAAGCTCACCTGGATCATCTGCACTCTGTCTGTCCATAATGGTTCCGACGATGGCAGAATATCCAGGTTCAGCCCTCTCTGGGGTTTTACGAGACAGGACACCAAGTCGCTTCATTAAGGAAGATAACCTCTGTACGAAAGGGCATCGGGAGGCTGAGGATTCTTCAGTAGGATGTGATATATTTCGTGGGTTTAATACATTCTCGTTGAGATGGACGTGGGCTGACTGTGGGGATGAATCAACAATAGGGCTTCTGGGGGATGTCTCTGCTACAAAACCAGAATGTAATTAGTTCATACGAATATCTAAAGCCGATGTGAGATTGATCGAACCAGGTTCGTCATGAAACAAGGTCTGACTACCAGTCATCATTGGAACGTAGTCTCGTGGATTGTCTCTCACCAGAGTTGTACAGTACGATGGGAGGTGGCTAGAAGTGGAAGTCGAGTCCACAGGTGTTGAAGGTGGACTACCGTTCATTTCGATTTCGAGAACTAAAACTGGCTTGGAAGACTGACTTGAAAGGTCTGGACGAGAGGGTACCAACGGCGAAGAGCTGCAAGAGTTATTCACACATACCACTTATAAGTCGTCCTGTGCGTCCTGTGCGTCACCACAGGATGGCAGGGGAAGGACACGGTGCGGGGAATAATACTCGGCCATTTGGGCACAAACGAAAGCCGAGTGTGCCAGAGTTAAGCAACAAGTGAAGACGGAGAAGGAGATGCCCTTATGATATTGTGTCGTTTGATTCAACTTTCTCAAGACTAGTCGTATATTATACGGACAAATTGCAGACACACGTTCTTTGAATGTCATATCCATAGCTCGTCCCTTCCACAACAATATCACATCGACTAAGTAACATGTGAACTAGCCCAGAGATTAGGCTCCGAGACGCTGTTCCGTGTTCCCAGACTGTGGAAGCTCCCAGATTGTTGCATGGCACGACTTTCTCCGGGAGAAGACTGCGACGTTACTCGCCTTCGAACAAACAATGTCATGAGCTTGTGGAAATATCCCATCCAAGGGACACCAAAAGATGCGGCATCTTCTTGTTCTCCTCCGGATCTTGAATCCCTCAACTGGTACGAATGAGGTTGGAACCACCACGCATCGGATGGTCCCCGAGTGGTCCAGATGCTCCATGCAACCAAGGTGGCAACTATCAATATGAAAGCTCCCGCGCATGCCGGTAAGACCGTGTTGCCTGGGTAGAACCATGGTGCCGCAAACGCCGCAAAGAAAAAAACCATACTGGGAACGCACGGTCAAAGACACCTGCTATCCATTACTTTCAAATACTCACCCCCACATCAGGAAAGCGTACGGCAGACTGTAAATAATAGCGAGGGTCTCGAGACCGTGTTTTTCATGGCGTAAACCAATCAGAAAGCTAGCCTATTCGTTCAACGGTTATCGCGCATGCAAATGTTAGGAAATAGGGCGAACTAACAGCTTCAGATGGGTCAATTCTCTCTTCCAGTCGATTGTTCGACATGAAAACCAAACCAAGGATGATGCTCGCCATGCTTATTACCAGTGACATATAACTAAGGTATTGTTGGGGTAGGTTGTCGCTCCCCGATGCTTTTGGAAGCGCGACGTTGGCGTTCAGAAGCACAGTTGCCTGAGAATTAGCTGATTATATCGCCCGGAACCCAGGACTTGATCTACTTACCAGCACACTAATTGCTTGGAATTGTGAATTTAACCTAGTGCGGAACATGTTCCACGTTTCTTTGTTCACAGTGTCATCGACAAAGATTCCGTGTAGCAGCTGCAACTTGTTCACCGGAGCCATAAATAACAGTGGCGCAGAGATCGTCATGAATAGCGAAGGGCGGTATCTCCAACCGTGGACCGTTTGGTGAAAATCGAGGCGAGCGCATTCCTCCCCATAATAGTTGATAAAGTAGGCGTGATCTGCAGGTGTTCAACGGGAAGTATTGGAGACTCGCGTCAATACGTACAGAATTCGTGCATAATTCGGCCTGGAGGATGGTGAGCTCCCGGTAAACCGGTGGAAGACGTTTCATTCACCTATAACGACTGCGCAGTGCTCACGCTTTCCCGTCTTCTCGGCTGAATAAAGGGTGAGTGGGGGAATACAACTGAGCACACAACCTACGATCAATTCGGTCAACGATAGCCAAGTGATTTTTTAGTACCTCAACACTTATAGGGCATGTCGAAGTATTTGACGTCAAATGATCTGTGGTTCTGGTGGTTAAACGTACGCAAGACCGCAGGTCGGAAACCCACCACATGTGGCATGAAGAATCATGTCCACTACCTCATCCTTCAAATCTTGAGTAACCTTGCGGGAATGCGGGAAGAGATTCCAATGGTTCCTGAAGTCGCTTTAGATCATCAACAGATCAGGTACGACTGAGTGATACCAGGCTGTTAGGTTCGTAGTATTCGAAATACATGAATAACTCACGTATCTGGCATACCAGTACTGTGCTTCAATCGCCAACCCTAGTGGGGTTATCTTGCGACGGGCGTAATGAAGTCGATTGTCCGAAACTTACCTTTGTGAGGGAGTGAGAGTTCGCCCTTGCAATCCTTGAATATTTCGTGTCCTTCCCATTCATCGAGCCAGAAGATGGTTCTAGTTGGTGGATTCACGAAATAGTAACAACACATGACACCTAGTTCATCTAGCTTGGGCTCCAGTACTAGCTCGACTTCGCTGACTTTTAGAGTGTCAGAAAGATTTTGATTCTTGATCTCTTTCTCCAGTTCTGATAACAAGAAGGTTCTGAAGTACTCGATATCCCCGTGGACATCTTCATCGCATATGTACACTTCTGTAAACGTTTTCTAGGAAAGGATGCTTGAGATACAGTGATCGCAAAACCATACCGATTAGATTCACTAACCGACTCATCATGAACGAAATAAAGAGCACCCTCAGGATGACGACAGGCTGTCCAACCTTGGGGAACGTCTCTAGGAAGAAGGTAAATCTAGGATGACTTTAAATGCAGCAATGCAACGAACGGTGTCTTGGGGTACTGATATGACATCCCATTTATCTTGTAATTCTTTCCGGACGAAGACCTGTCATTCTCTGTGAGCTCTGGGCTCCATCAAGCAACCTGTGAGTCCTACTTGGATTTGCGATTGTCATATCGGATTGCACCACTGACTGACATTGGGTAAAAACGATGTCCAAGAGGAATTGGCTCTCCGGGCTTGTTTGGATCATTCGCACTCGGTGGGGCGATCATTGTTCCGAAGGCGGCGGAACCTCCAGGTTCAGCCCTTTCCAGGCTGTTGGAAGAATAACTAAATGCTGGTGCCACTTGCTCAGGAACTGGGGTTCGAGCACGAGCAGTCGGGCCACGATGTTCTCGATATGAGGATCGCCTTGAACTCCGAGAGGTGTAGGATTTCTGTGAGACGGACAGCTGGGAAGCAGATCTCATCGAATATGGTGCGCTCCGATTACTGTTGGTATCAATATGGATGTGGGCAGACCGAGGGAATGAATTGACATCAGTGTTTCCAAAAGGCGTCTCTGCCGCACGACTATGGATGTCTGAATACGATGTGAGATCACCACGGCGAGTATAAATGGTGACACTGGAACTTGTCTGGAGAGGAGACTCAGCCATAGGCATGTGGTTGCTTGTAAGGTTGTTCCAGGATGAGGATCGATCTAGATGTCCTGGCGGGTAAAGTGATAGAGTGCCCCGGGGGAGAACAGTCGGATCGTTGATTGAACTGGGTTCATCGTGAAGTGAGGTCTGGCTACCAGGCGTCCACGGGATATCTCGTGAATAGCGCCTTGCAGGAGTGGGTACAGTAAGGTGATGACCAGAAGGGCTTCTTGCATTGAGAGGTGGGTCTGCTGGAGAAGGGGGGTTGCTATTCGTTTTGAAAACTGAAGTTGGCATGGTGGCAGGCGGACGGGTTTGAGGTTCCTGAGAAGGTCCGGGCGAGGGAGTGTCCATGAGGGAGAAAGCAAAGGAGGGCGAGACATCCTAGACTGGTTACACATGCTGTATACCGCGTGTTCACACGAGAAAAAAGTAAAAGGGCTTGTCCAATTCAATTACATACCACAGCAAACCACAAGTACCACATCCTTCCCTCATGTCTCATTAATGGAAAATCACAAAACCATCCAAAAATACAACAGCTAGGCACTCGACGACGGGTTGATCTTGTTGTCGATACCCAACATATTACAGAACGCAATCGTCTGGGGGTTGGTATAGCATGACGCTGCGATAATGTCAAGGCACATGTTCTTTCTTGCCAATCGCAATGACTCACGTTGCTGGAACTTTGCGTTACCTTCATTCCCAGGCCCAGGGGCAGTCCGCACGAAAACCTGATAGTTATCTATAGACAGAGGCGAACTAGCACCTTCGCTTGTGGCCTTGCAAGGAATATTTTGTTTGACCCAATTGAGCTCCGCAGAAACACGGGCCCGAGCGGTAGTCTCATCTGGATAAGATGCTTGTTGACGGGTTGTAGTGAAATATTGATGAAAAGCTCGCGTAATCGCCAGCCATTCCGGGTCATAAGTCAGGGTTGGAGTTGCTTGTTCTGCAAGTGCTGTCGAGGAATGTATGTCAATAACCTAGGCTGGTGCATTGGTCACTTTGGGCTGAACGACCACTGAAAGTACCTCGAGAAAGTCTCTACGTGGGAGACACTTGTCCAATCCTATAAACCTAGTCTCGGACGACAAGACAACAGGATGAGATGGCGAATCCAAAAGTTGCTCCTCCCCTGCCAACGTTATTCTGTCAGGGTTTTGAGACGTTGCGGATCGCACCTCGTCCATTGAGACCCCATCCGTAGTAATGTTATCTTCATCTGTGTCTTCGTCAGAAATAACAATCTCTTCAGGATTTGTTGGGACTTCTGGAGGATCATCCACTCCCCGACCTTGTTCACCACTCCCGTGTTTCACAATTGCGTCGAAACGGACATGCAAATGGGCAGAAAACCACCAATCTGGTCGAAGAGTTTGCAGTAAGCCCATAAGGGGAGGCGACCCAAGGTTCCCTGAATCAACATCTTGTCTGAAAAAGGGCTTTTTGCGTAACAACCCCAGTGTGTCGCCGTACTGTTCGATCGAGCGTGGCCAATCATGTGAGAGGAAGATATGTAGCCTCGAGAGCTTTCAAAGTCGTATCAGTTAGGGTCCGTAGTAAAGAGATAGATATCCACCAGAGAGAGCCGGCGGACATTGTACTCCCTAATGTGGTATATGCTACGTATTGAATCATGATCATATGGCATACGCTCATGATGACCTGTTTAAAGTGAGTGTCAATGCATAGATTACATCATGACGACCAGAAACCTTGATGAAAGTCATGATTTTTAAAAATTCCTGAAGCGCCCGCGATTCGGACACCGTTCACTTGGATACAGCCCGCATGGCCCAGAAAGTATATATTTGGCGCGAGCCAACCTCCGTGATACCTATTGACATCATGGGTGTACCGCACAAGGGTAGTGAACCAACTTACAATTCCCAGAAATAATTGGATGCTTCATGATTCCCACCGATGACGATCGTCAGCACGGGTGCAACCCTTTCACCCGTATAGTATCTAGAAATGCGATGTGTCACTACCGGTACTTATCGCCAAAGCGCCAAAGCAACTCGAGCCTACTTGTAAAAGTCACCGAGCTGCCTATATTTTTGGGGTACTGCCATACACTGCAAGTCGCGGTGGTTTCGAACGGCTTGAAAGTCACCACAGATCAGGAGAAGTTCGATCTTGTAGCTGTTTCTGTCCTCTAATAGCTTGATCTGCTGATAAATGGCATCAAGTGCGCCGTGGCAACAGCCCTCCACAGCGATCTATGGACAAATCATTCAGCACGACTGAGACACACAACGAGGACAGTTGACCTTCATGGCCCAAGCGATCTCGCCGTACGCGGGAATAGCCAGCACTGCCAAATAAATGCTTACCTCAGCCACTGGCGTTTGACTCTTTGAGCGCCAGCAGCCAGTGCCAGCCACGGCCATCCTCGCTTTCAGGCCTAGCTTGCCAATGTACAGTTAACATCCTGTACGTTCGATATTTTTACTGATTTTTTACAGCCAAACACTACAAGCGAATATATTATGTTTTCAAAAGCGGCCACGCCACTGCGGTGCAAACACGACCCCTGCCCAGTACTTAAGTGCAAGTCGAATCACACGCGGTCACTCGGGACCGCCTCGTGGACTGCCAGTTGGTTGAAGTACTTAAGACATACTCCACAGATTGTCATCGTCAAAGCGCATCCACGTTGAGACAGCACCTGCAGCATGCAGATCAAGTTGCCAAAGAGATCTCGAAAGTGGCAACACAAATATCACCAGGACCCAGCCACGATATGCTCGCCAATCGACCATAGGCTACAGAACATTTCTCCGCGACTTGCATCGAGCTTGGGTGTGTCTGTTTTTGCTCAGCATCCTCGCACTCACGTCCCATTTCTCTAGCTGTTAATGCGATTATCAGAGCAATCAGAAAACGCCGTGTTGTTCACAGGCTGTACCTCGGGACAAGCTCCCTGGGCGATGCAGGATGTACCAGGTTGTTTGAATTTCTGGCTTCGCCCGCCGGTCTTCGTTGTCGTGGGAGTCTCACTGAACTCTTTCTTACGAAAAACGAAATTGGCGCTCAGGGTCTCCTTGCGGTGACGGCTTTCTTGAAGGGAAATATGGTTCTGAGAGAATTGTGTCTTTCCGGGGTAGGTGCCCACTGGCTTGTGTTATTTCTGGCTCACTCAATTGCATGCACGGTAGAACCCTCTGACCATTGACCCACACGTTGTTACCGAATTCACGCGTGCGGTCAATTCGTCGCGTTTGTGCACGTTACAGATTCTCCTCAGCAGTTCTTTGGGCGACTCGTTTGCCCAGGTCTTCCTATCTCAGCTCAGCTCACCCTATCTTCGAGAACTGGATCTGTCTGCCATTAACATGACGCGGGCCATCGTACCAACCCTTACGGGCTACGTGAGATCAAGTCGCTGTCGTCTAGATCGACTGCAGTGCAACGCAAATAGCTTGACTTTGACCGGGGCGCAGAAGATTATCACTGCGATCGAGGAAAACTACTCGTTACGGAACGTCAAGCTAGATGATCTCCATATACATGATCTAAGTGTTGCTGTCACCGTTGAGGAACGAACCCTTGAATGGCGAGGGTGTAGCGGAGTCCTGTCCACTATCCTACAGCGCAACTCAAAACTCATGGCAATGGTCAAGGAGGAATCTCTCGCTCTTCTCTGCTATTCGCGTGCGCTCTTCTTACAGTCGGGGATGGTTGGGTTGAAAGGTGATGTTCATGCCCTTTCACCATCTCGATGTAACTTGAATTTGCGGTCATCCGACGGAGTCTCCGCATTTTTCAACTTGCCATCCGAACTACAACAAAAGATCATCTCTTATCTCGCCCCCACACTTTCACACAGGCAACGAATGCGGATCGTCCATTTCGCATCTGATATCACCACTTTATCCCACTTCCAACGCCATTTGGATGGATCATTCACTCAGGTACAACAGCCGGAAGGTCGTGTTGCGACCAGTTTTGGCAGACGATCGCCTTCCCAGCGTGGGCAACCGTTTGAAGGCTCATGGAGGCCACCAGTATGGTGGGAATGTCACTGCCCATCCAATTTTCAGCCATCGTGTCGATGTTTGCGGAGGTGGAAAAAGGAAATGAGAGACATCTGGCTGACACAGGTAGATTGCAATACTTACGAACATGTCGTTTGACAGTCCTCACCTCTACGATCGCAACGGACGTTACTTCATCGCCTATGTATACTAATCCCAGGGCTCCTATTGGACAATACCTGGTGTAATTCAATGATCTACGGACTTAGTATTTTCCCATTTAACCTGTGTTCACCCCAATCAGAAAAATCAAGGCATGGAAATTTCTCTGGTTACGAAAGCTGGTCTGTGCGCACAATTGCTGTAGTCCTGTGCATGGATGCTTCCCCTCCACATTTAAATGGGCGCTGTGTCCTCTATCCAGTTGTTATCTGCCCCACTTTCACACTTCACGCCATTAAAAGTTGTACAATCGGGCTACTCTATGGCAAACTTTCACTCTGGTTCCCAGACCGGCGGCAAGAAGAAGGCGCTTTTGATTGCCGTCCAATATAACCGCGTGAGCGGTTTTCCTAAACTTATTCACCCACAGCGTGACGCCAAGAAGATCCAGCGCCTTTTGATAGGTATCCTCCAAGGCTTTATCTATGTTTACCTCCTAATGACTCATTGATGTATCCAGAGGTCTATGGACATACACCGAACAACATAAGGCTAATGATGGACGACGAGTCCATTCCAAGGGAGTTATGGCCTACCAGAACAAATATAGTGAGCTTCCGGTTTTCATACATAATCACTTCCCTTATCAATGATCAAAGCGGGAACAAATCAAGCTCTTTGTACAAGACGTTTCCAGTGATGACCGCCTCTTCTTCTACTGTCAGAAAATTCTGTTGCTAGGCATTGCTTCAGCATTCTGATACGCAGTCAGCAGACTCTGGTCATGGGAATCAGGTGCCTTGTCGGCATCATACTGAACTGGATGGGTTGGATGAAGGTAAGTTTTAACGCATTCCGTTACATCGATCATGTGTGCTATCAACACTGGTAGAGATCATCGCTTGCGATGGAGATGAGATTATAGATAACGTGATTGAACCCAGTGTCATGCTCCTCTGTAAAAATAGCTGATCAGTTCCTTAGGACTTGAAGAAATGGCTGGTCGATCCACTCCCCCACGGTTGTAAATTATTCGTCAGTTGTTTTACTGCAATCTTTCACACGCAAGTCACTTCAATGGTCGGTTCCAGGCACTGTGGGACTCGTGTCACTCCGAGACGATACTTGGCAAGTCATGTGCTACTTTCGAAGGTGCCCACTTTGACGGCGAGTTAATTAATGATAGACCTCGAACATTGTGATTGCAACGAACCTCGACACGAACAACGTGCGCGACAGTTTAACGAATTTAGCGCCCTGCCAACATTTTGGCAAGGTTTGTGATACCCTGTAATTATAGTCAACACGAGACTAACACCATTTTCAAGTTCTTCCGAAATCTCTTCGTATGTTCCGTCAAGGGTTCTGGTCTGAATATTCACGTTCGGATTTCATCCAGGGAAAAGGCGCACTCCCCCACTCCCAAGGAGTGCGTTCACCGTCGCATGTCATGAGCTTCGAGGGCGACCGGTATCTCGAACATCCTCCAACAACATATTCTCCGCAGGGAATTCTCCTCTGCGTCCCTTTTCCTACTTTATTCCCTTCATGGAAGATAGCCGATTTGTTCTTTCACCTCCCCGCTGGCCCATATGCAACGGAGAATGTTCTCTACTAGCAGAAGGTGACATAAAATATCCTCACGTGGTACGCACCAAACTTCATACCTGAAACCGGCTCACACTGGGCCCTAGATATCCCTGTCAGCCTGCAAGGATAATGAAATGGCAGTTGATGATTGCTGCAGCGGAACGGTCACAACAGTATGTTACGCTTCTGATTACAGAGGATTATGTCTAACCTTGAGTGAGTTCTTTATTGAACACCTGAGTGAGTTGTCGAACGATCTATGCGATCTCTCCATATTCATTGTCCACCGAGGGGGAAACCCACAATCAACGTTGGAGGAATTACTACTAGCCATCAGGTTTGTCATCCAGAGTATTGTTGACGAACGTACACCCATGAGGCTACTCCGTCAGGAAACGTGTCGACAAGGTTACTGCGGCACGCCAGGAATGGGGGGCTAGAGTCATTTCTCGGCAGAGCACCTTTTCCGATAGCTCAAGAATCAGAACTAAGCGGACTCCTATCCGCCGAAAGACAATCATCGGTGATTCTTTGGAACAATACCTGCAGTGCAACCGATCGATTCAGAAGGAGAATGAGTATTCTCAGATGCCAAGTGCAAGTCGCTCTCCATCATTAATCCAAGTGGATGCTAACGTTGTCACCCTCTGTTCTGAGCAGTATTCCAGCCATTATCGATTGGTAAGTGACATTTTAGCATGTTCTAAAGTGCTGCTGATCCGTTTTGCGTCTTCAGAACCTCGGTGAACTCGTTGATCTGTGAACTTTATCCTTCGTTATAACATAATATACCCTGAGCGTTTTCAGTTCCTTTGAATGATGCAAGGCTTTTTATTCATATACCATCCAACGGTCATCTTCTTGATCTTGGCACTATTGTTCATTTATTCCTATTTGCATAGGCTTCGTTTTCCTTACTTGCAGCACAAATAGCTCGCCGCTTCTTAGTTCGTTGAAAGGTATTACAAGGTTTTTCAGTATACCCTACCATCCAATCGTCGTCCCTAGCACTTCCTGTCAGAAAGGTCATTGTAAGGTACAGAGCCGGAAGAGGTAACAAGGCACCGCTGGACGTGGCCACACTGAAAGTCGCAGGCACCTCAGTTGCCGCAAACGACATCAAAAGTATCGCTATAGATACAATCTGCCGGACTAGATATAAAGGACCGACGATGTACCTACCCCCCAGTTCTTACTCCCGTATCTATTGGTGTTAAGCCAGTTCTTTCTTCGTGGACTAAGACTCGTCGTGTGAATCTCAGCCGCCGTCACAGTCATCTACATCATGATCGGACTATATCCAACAAGACTGTACGTGGAACTTCAAGAAAAGGCATCAAACACGACCTGCCATTGGTTGGGTGAGTCACTGCGATACGTCCAAAGTCTGAGAGACCGGCGCCTTAGTGTTGCAGTGCGGTGGGCGCTGCCAGCAAAGTGGCTTGCGCCACCATGAGGTCTGAGGTGAACTCAATAATTTTACTTCCGCCAGTGTTGATCTTTTCACATCTGCGACAGACTTAGAAGGACAAACTCGTGTCTCGGATTCCCACTGCAGTGCCCTTTATCAGGATGGCAAGCTGTGATCACTCGTGTGGATATCATTATGCAACGTTGGTGACACCGGGGTGAGTAAACTCGTCCAGAACAAGTTGACTCACTGAGAGGCTGTTCAATTCCAAGCAGAAATTGCTGTACTACTGCCGTAACTTATCAGCCACCACTAACTAGTCGCCCACAAAATGTTCTCGAGCCTCAACAAGAACTCTCCACCGAGACTTCTACTAGTAGCCAATAGGTGGCCAGGCTGCCGCATGTAGTAAATAACTGAGCGGCGGAGGTAACGCCGGCGTCGAACTTGAGCGCAAACTTCAGTGAATCCACCGTTAGGTTGATGTAAGTACAATTTATTCCAGAAAACTACAAGATTGAGGCAGGACATAGCCTCACCGCTCTTCCCCCGCTCAATGTTTAGCCTCAGCTTCAAGGCACTGGAACACATACTTTCTTGGCCCTGGGATATTTCGGATTTCAAGTACCTCCGAGCAAGGTAATACTCTTATCACGACCAGTTCAGCGTATACGAGAGGACTGCCACATCCGCCATTGTATCTCGTGGGATTGTGACGCTGTTCTCCAAGGTAATCATCTATACCAAGAAAGCTTACTGAAATGGTAGAATTGTTTCAAGGTTTCTTTTCTAGAATGAGTCCGCCTGCGATGCTGTCACACAGGTTTCTATTGCTGTATGCCTCAGAAGACGCATTTTGGCAAAATCCTGTAATCCGGACCCTCTGGCTACATAAATTTTTTCAATGGAAGAAAGGGATCTCATCTTCTCTTCAGACATTCATTGTTGATTCCCTCGACGAAATTCCTACACAATATCACCTCTCAGTCAATAACGCCCAAACCCTCCATCCACGCTAATATTGATTGATACCAGGAACTCAATCGTTCCTCCAGTCACATTGCGCACTCCTTTCTATCACAATGGCTATCCTCTCTAAGCTTAAGGGTTCGAGGAAGAGGGCCCTTCTCATTGCTATCCGGCATGTTCGGTGCAAGGCTGGATCCACTGTGTATGATGGCCTACCTGATCTTGACTTCGCTCATCGGGATGTTGAAGACCTTCGCAATTACCTGATAAGTGCGTGCCATCCAATCACATACTTCTTATTCGATCGATCTCACATTCATCCGCAGCCGTCCGTGGGTATGAAAAGGATGATGTCATCGTGATGAAGGATGTGAGAAGTCATCCGGAAGATCTTTGGCCGACTCGCGACAGGATTGTGCGTCCCTCGGATGTGCAGAATCTTGGGTTCTGATGCGTTCCCCGGACCAAAGCTCTGTCAAATAGATCGACTAGTTAGCGACGCTCCTAATGATTGTCGTTACTTTTTCTACTGTACGTCCCATATTTACGTATAAATGGTGCGCATGATCGGATGCGGTTCACAGTTTCAGGCCACGGTCTTGAAGAAGAAGGTCACGATCGCGCAAGCATGAGGGCGCATGGCCGAGATGGCGGTTAGTGTACCTGTTTCTTGATTCATGCTTGTGCTCAACTTGTTATTCCAGAAATTATCTGCGCCGATGGACAACCTATCCTCGATCACGTGGGTAATCGTGGTGCACCCTTGATCTAGTCTTACTTATTCGATCAGATCCTCCATGATCGCCTGATCAAACCCCTGGAAAAAGTGAAAGGATCACAGCTATTCGTATGTGCATTTGATTCTACTTAGTCCGATCACCGATTGTTTCTAGGCACTCTTCGATTGTTGCCATTCTGAGACGATATTGGGTGTGTGATATGTGAATAGGCTCATCTCCGCACGTATCGATATTCTCTGTTTGGCAGACTTGCAGAGGGGTGATGGTCCGAATCATTATTCGAGGGTGTGGAAGGTTGGCGCCGGTCAGTTGTTCAAAGGTTAGTCAAATACACAATATACTCGCGCAACATCACGACCCGGGGCTTACTTCCGAGTACCTGCAGACCTTGCAACTGTGATAATCAATCTCCGTGGGTTTCATATTTGAACCTAAAGGACCGCTATCACTAACATATCGCAGTGAAGTTAAGGAAGAAGTGTCATATGAAGCGTTACAACGTTCCACCTACTCCAAGACGTGCCAGCACTAAATGGCATGGTCCGCCTGCATCCAAGACCAAGGAGGTGGGAGAGCTTAGCGTGGTGCGCAACTGACTTCTTATCCCCGCGATTTCTTCTCGTTTACGAATATAACAAGATTTGTTTGTCTGCGTGCAGGGACAGACAACTCGCACATGACGACTACGAACGGAAAGTGACGTTCACGAAGGTGAGGCATTTGACCTGCTATCACACTTCAACGTTGGCCTACAGCTCTTTTTTGAGTGTTTTCTGGACGCTATGGGTGCAAAACCCGATATTACATGGGAAGAACTCCGCGACGCGGTCAAGTGAGTGATTTCATGATCTCAATTCGTCCGTACCGAAAGAAGTCTCAGAGAGCTCGTTACGGAAATTCGGATGAGATACGAAGAAACATATACCCGGGATGCACTCTGCATGTCCCCTGAGCATTGGACACAGTCGCCAAGGGTAAGCCTTTCATAAATTTCGGTTTCTGTTTGCTGATTTAGACATAGTATTCCACTAGTTCATGTACGGTATGTACACCATCCCTTTAGGTCCTCAGCGCTCACTTGTCTGCAGGACTTGACAAGAAACGTGTCACTCTAATTCTTGTTCCAGAATGTTAGTGGATAATCATGGACGATAAATGGACGATAAAATACCCAAGATACCCCGGATTCTTATGATGTGTACTCTTGTTCACTGTCGTTACAAGCACTTTTGTTCCATCCAGCACGATCCTAAATCCCTGCACAAATCGCCTGACTTGATTACCACTGAGAGAGCCCATCGTTGAGCAATCTTTAGAAACTTGGGGGACCAACAGTGATACTACTGAAGCCCAGTCTCCTTAGCCAACTTCGCAACCAGCTAACGCCCTCTCCCTCGACTGGATGCGTCGGCACAGCACTGGAATGAAGGCTTCCTCTAGCATAAGCTATAAATGGTCTATAATATGTCCCGACTATACCCCTACAATTATCGTTAGGGATGTGCCCACAGTCAAGTGTTACATCCTCACCAAAGCATGCCTTGGAGCAAGGGTATCATCACCTGGTCACGCAAGGTGACATAGAAAATTTTCCCCCAGTCCACTCTGACTATCTGTTGTGAAGAGTTGATCAACGGTGTCGAATGAGTGGATGAGGTGAAGTCTGTGTCTTCCGCCTCAACCACGCCAGGTTGCTCCCTTTTCTTCGCCTTCAAATCGCGTGGCCCAATATGAATGCAGTCCTGTATGCGCTTCAAGTACACTTGTTCGAATCGAAGGTCTGGGATGGGCAAACGCTTTCGTGGGTTGTACCCATCATCGACGTCGTGAGGGTAGAAAGGATAGTCAGGAAGGTCGCGCTCGTCGCTGAGACCGTTGGTCATTGTCAAAACGTCGTCGGGAGTTGCCGACTAAACTTGTCATGTACTTGTCGTGGTTGTCTGCGCTGCTTGTCTTGTTGGTGTCCTCGCTGTACTTTCCATTCCATTCCAATAGCCATGTCTTGCTCCAGAACGAGGAGGCCAACACCTCCCGCATCCTTGTGTTGACTGCACATCCCGACGATGAGTGCCTCTTCTTCGCACCAACTATCCTAGCTCTTCGAGAGGATCCGAGGCACCCAGAGATATATTCCTTGACACTCTCCACCGGAAATGCAGAAGGCCTTGGGGAAACACGAAAGGACGAGTTAAGCCTTAGTCTCGACGTGATGGGTATTGACCAAGACAAACGCTGGGTCGTCGATCATCCGTAAGGCTGTCGCTCAACATATGCCCAATGACTCTCACCTGGCGGTTGTAGTATGCTCCAGGACAACATCACACTGCAATGGGATTCTTCTGTCATCGCGGTCGTTCTTGCCCCGTATGTGGTGAACAATCGCATTGACACCGTGAGTTCCTTTCTCACCTTGGCCTGCAGACTTGACGACGTTTTCCAGATTTTGACCTTTGATACACATGGGATATCCTCTCATGCAAACCACTATTCACTGCCATTCGGTGCTTGGCGTCTTGCTAATGCCATGCGTTCAAAACAAGCCGTGTCTATACCCCGAGTCCACACTCTCGTCACTGTTTCCCTCCTTCCAAAATATGTTGGTTTTCTTGCACCCCTCACTAGTCGCCTAAGTATGATACTGGAAAGGCTACTGGGTTGTTTCATACAGAGTCATGGGGATAAACGAGCCATATTCACTTCTGGCTTCAAGCAGTACGCGACAGCCATCCACGCCATGGGAAAGCACAAGACCCAGCTGGAGTGGTTCCGCTATCTCTACGTGGCGTTCTCGAGATACATGTGGGTCAATGACTGGGTCGAAATCAAGCCAGGCGATGTTCTCCAACGTATTTAGCACATGATACATACAGCTGTAGGAGTAGAGGCGAAGAATGGAACGTGTATTTACTTGTTTGGTTGGTTTGACGGTCCGTTATTGTTTGTCGGCCAATCCTCCCTTGATTATGGCTCGGTTCAGTGCCCTCACCAGTGACAGTAGCGACGACGAGCAAACCCCTTACACGTCCCAAGATGCACAAAAACGACCTCCTGCTTCCCCAACCAAGTCGGTAGACATGGACCGAGACCTCTTTAGTTCTGCTTCGGAAGAGGACGTGGACATTCAAGTAGACTCGGACGGGGATGAGAACGAAGAAGACGATTCAGAGGACACATCGCACATGGACGAGGACGACCTCGTCGCTGAAAAGCCCACCGCAACCCGTAACCAGGCCCTCGTGCATGACTCGGACGGTGAAATCCAATACAGGTTACGTGCTCACAGTCGATCCAGCTCCTCGACTTCCTCAGGGTCCGGCTCTGATGATGCACGTCGAACAGGTGCTGCTGTTGCACCATGGGGGAGTCGCGCTGGCGTAGACGCGCAAAAGATGCACGTCATGCAGACGTCGCTGTTTCGTATGCCTGAGGAAGCGGCAGCCCTTCAAGCCATGAATAGACCTTCGCGTCCACATCTCAAGTTGTCCCCTACCGTGAGCCGAAAGCATAGCCGTGACTCGGTTGGAGATGCTCGGTTCGACTCGCAAGAGGTTCGTGGCACGTTGTCTTGCTGCCTCAGATCTCATATCTGCTCCTAGAGGGTTTCATTTGCGCACGACATTGATCATCCCGTCTATCGGCCTTCACGCAAATATGCACGCGTTGATATATCAGATTCGGCTGTAGCTGGGAACGAGGATGCATCAGTGGATGCAGGCCTTGCACTAGGACGCTCTTTCCGTGTTGGGTGGTGTTATGGCGGAAATATGGTCCATTTAGGCCAATTATGTGGGCCTTCAAGTCAAGTGTTGGTATTCCTTTGTTCTTTTAAGACAGCCCACTGATTTCGTCTGGTAGTCAAACATCAGCCAACTCCTCGGTTGTCACTAAAACACCCGTACCATTCTTCCCTGGATCTGCAGAGGACACCAACGATAGGGTTTCCCGGTTACTGCAACACCATCTATCAAAAACACCGATCGTGAAGGACGAGGATGGGACTCCTTTTGCCGACCCATCTCCGGAACTTTCCTTTTCATCCTTCATGTCCTTGTATCCTAAAACCGACAACTCGTATGAGGCATCCCTCTTCCGCCTTGGCCATGCCTTATTCGACAACATGGATCTCCGTTTGGGCGAGGACGTGATGGTCGACGTCCGAAATCGTGTCTCGTCCATCCGCCGCAAAGCAGCACTCTCCGAGTGGCTAGGGAATGCTGTTACTTCATTGGTTGATTCTGACCTGAAAAAACAACCTCTCACCGACCCCGCGGCTCTTATATTCACCCTTCTTTCCGGACACCAAATTGACAAGGCATGCGACACCGCTATAGATTGTGGATCCGTCAAACTCGCAACACTTTTATCTCAGGCTTCTGGTGATTTTGAATTCAGGGAAGATCTCAGGGAACAACTGCAACTGTGGCGGGAACAAAGAATAGATGTTCACGTCAACGTGAGCATCAGAAAGATATACTCCGTACTTGCTGGCAGCCTAGACATTCTGGAAGGATCAAAAGCGAGTATCCTCGAACGGTGTCCTGACGTCGATCCACTCGAGGGCTTGGATTGGAAACGGACATTTGGGATGTATCTCTGGTATGTGGAACCTATGGACACATCTATAGCACAAGTGTACGAGTCATACGAACGCGCCGTACGGGAATCACCTGTACGAGTTGCGGCCCCACGACCCCCATACCTGGAAAGCCCTTCCTCGCAAAAACTTGCCTTTCACATACCATCGCCTCCCCCCTCCGATGCGTTATTCTCTCTCATTCGACTACACTCCGACCCAGCATGCTCGCTCTCTCAAATCCTTTCACCACTCTCATTCGGGTCATCGCCAGCCGACTACTCCCTCCCTTGGCATCTGTACATCATCCTGTCACGATGTATGCGTATTCGCGATCTCTCCGATCGCGGCGAGTCAGAACACAGCGATGACATCTCAGGGCGTCGTGAAGGTCATAGTCCGAGCGCTGACCTGTTGGCCAGCTACTATGCACAACAACTGGAGCAGCTTGGGATGCTCCAAGAAGCCATTTTCGTACTGCTCCATATTGAGGGTTCAGCGGGGTGGGTTCTCTAGACTTGGTCCTAGTACTGATCTGACTTTGTTGACCAGGCGAGAAAAGGCAATTAGGGATGTTCTTCAAAGATCAGCCGATAAACTAGACGAATGGATGTGTAGTGGCATCCTTGGGAGTCTCAAAATTCCTCTCGCATGGGTCAACGACGCCAAGGTGTGTACCTCTCGTATATTTTACATCCACCGACTCTTATACAGTGTGGTAGGCTCTTTACGCGATCAACCAAGGCAAAATCTTTGAGGCTTATGAACTATACACGTCGGCCGGTCTGTATCAGTCCGCACACGACCTTGCTGTGGTCGAGCTAGCGCCCGAGGCTGTCATCCGCCAAGACCTGGACCTGTTGACGTCCTTGTTCGAGCGGATGGCGAGCTTCCCTATCGATGGGTGGCACCTCAAGGGCAAGGCACGTCCTCTCTTCCTCAACCGGTCCTTCCTTCTCACGCTCGCTCTTAGGCCTATTTGGATTACGTGCACGCCATGACGCGCGTTCCCGAGCTGCACGCTTCGCTGACAGACGCTGCCGTCCCGGACGAGGCGGAGGAAAGCGAACTGGAGAACCTCGTGCGGACAATACCGAAGCTGATAAGTATTCTGCCGGACGTGCTCTATTTGCAGAGCGATCCGAGACACAAGGTTGCGTTGGCGGAGATGATGTCGGGGTTGACGGTGGTGCTGGATCAGGTGAAACCGCTCGTGCTCGTACGTTGATTCTCTTTTGCGTGCACGCACCTTTTGATCATGCGTGTAGGCGCAATCACAGGTGCGGTTGGTGGGAGTAGACGAGGCGACAAAGCTGCGGCATATTCAGACGACTGCGCTCGAGCGGTTTATGCGGTCCATTCAGGTGTCGTGACGCCTGTGTGTTTAGTCCTCATTGCTGTGTTATTAGCGTTATTTAAATCTCATTTCACGAGGAGACAAGGGTATTTGTCAGAGCCGTGGAACGCGTGGACGTGCTCCACGCAAGCAGCAAAGAAAGCAGTGATATTGGTGAGTACATTATGGTGCGTATACATATATAGAATTATATAAGGGCGAGGAAAAAAAAAAACTTTAACAAGGTGCGGATCTAAATGTACCTGTTGCAGGCAATGCAGGTATCGACCGGCGATAGAATCGGTAAATGGTCCATCAGAAGAGAATCAGAGATAGTGTGAAAAAGTCTAATCAATCCTCTTGCCGCACAGCAAGAGCAAAGTGGCCAGAACGGCGACGTGCATGAGACCACGCTCGATCGCGCGAGGGGTTAGCTCGAGTAGGACAGCGTCCGCACTCTTGGTAACGCGTGCCAACCACTCCGCAGAACCAGGCGCGAACAACTGGCAAGGGGGGAATAAATCCATATATAAAATAAAAACAAGACACATCAGCCGCTGCCCGCAAAGCAAGAGGGAAGACAAACGTGCAAGAACCGGTCAGACGGTGTCCATGCATAACGCACCTCGCCATGCACCATCGTCCGCGCCCTAGACAAGACGCAGATGAGTCAGCCCTGCGTCAAAGAGGCCGGGCTACGCACCGTCCGTCGGAAGAGAGGTGCAGCCACTGGCCGACGGCCTGTTTTGCCCCGATGCACTGCGCGTCGACCGTCGGGCGCGTTTGCCAGGCAACGACGGCGAGGTTGCGCCCTGTGGGATCCTTGAGCAACGTGTGCTGCTCATCGGTCGCGACGCGGTAGCACGTCTCATTATTAGGCCCGACGACCTTGCAGTCCAAGATCGTCGGGTTCAGTGACGTGAACCGCAGCGTGACGAGTGTGTTCAGCGATGGAGAGTCTGACGCACCACCCGGATAGGGGAGTGCACCAAAAATGGAAGGTGAATGAGAGGGATCGTTGGTGGCGTTTTGGGCAGAAAATGGGTCGATACCGTACATGGTTTGCGACGTTGGATTGTTAGGATGACCATCTCGCCATGAAGTGCACCTTGATATACGTCGCAGTATTTCGAAGCTATGTACGGGCTTGCGCGGCGACCGACATGGTATGGAAAGCGAGCCAAATTTGCGCCCGACAGACCGAGATGCAGAGGATGTAGAGGGGCAAACTAAGCGCGCCCATGTACAATAGAGGATGGATGAAACCTAGTCGAGTCAAGCTCGGTCGCTTGTAGTTGTACACCGACCGTATTCACGGCCGAGAGGACACGTCTGCCCAGCGGGAGTCCACGGGCATCGAGGAATACTGGCCAGGTTTTCCCAATACGTCCCAGGATGTAGATCTGTTGGGGCGGGCTCTGTCTCATTAATAGCCATGGAACAGCCCAGACATGTGGTTTGGCAGACGGACGCAGTCCTGGCGACACTGCAAATGGCATGCCCGAGTGATCATCCTCCGTTCCGCGGGTATTAGCGACATGAACTGCTGCGTTTACTTGGTCAGCATTGCACCGAGACACTCAAGAGGATCCTGAAAGGTGACAAACACTCAAGATTTAAATGTTGTAACGAAACAGGAGTTTGGGAGGGTAATACTGGAACATGAGAACATGCAATGAAGTAAGACATTGATACACTTTCATACAGCCATCGAATACAACTCAATGTACACCGGATGAATTGTAAGGTGGCCGCAGTCGCTACATAGCGTACCTGGTTCGTGGGGAGTCAGAACAACGGTCAAGGGTGAGGTATGGTACATACTTCCTTGTCCACTCCCTTGCAGTTGCCTCGTACCGCGAACGATCTGTCTTGTACAAATGCGCGATATCGTGCACCAAAGGGTCATCGGGATTGGGGTCGGTAAGCATTGAACAAATCGAAAGCAAGACTGGTAAAACAAGATTATTCGACACGTTTCGACCATGGAAGAAACCCACCCTTCGATATGGTCAACGCTGGCGACCACTGGTCTCTGAGAATGTCAAGACAGATGGAGCCATTGGCATTGATGTTTGGGTGGTAGATCTTGGTCGTAAAGCTGACTTTCGGGGGTTTAAACGGATAATCCGTAGGGAAGGCGATCGAAAGGAAGAAGACACCGCCAGCATAAGGTGAATCACCCTAGACCCTTGATAAGTCACATGCAGCGGAACTCGGCTATGCACACACCGGACCCATTATCGTCGCCTGCCATTGGAACATGTTGTCGCCTGTAGGACCAGCGCTGCAGGACGAGGGTGGGTCACGTCCGAGGTCAATCAATTCCTACTTATTGCACGTAAGTCACTGGTGGCATAGTGAAGATAAGAGGGGGACTTGCCTTGTTAATGCGCTTAAGGGCCATGGCAGTAAAATAGAAAGGTCCTGGTGAATCTATGCGGGGGATAGAGCGTGAATCGAAAAGAGATCGAGCACCATCGCACAAGATCAACGAGCGGCCGGGCGGGTTGGACGACACAAGGGGGTCAAAGGTAGGTGAGAGTGTGTACAAGTTAGCCAAGTGTTGCAAGAATGAGGAGTAAGGACACGTACGAGGATGTTTGGGGGGGGGGGTAAAAAGGCTCGAGGATGGTCGGGGTGATGGTAGAAGGAGAGTCGAGGTAGTCGGGGGGGGATTGTGGCTATTTAGGATGTTTGGAAACTGTTTGGTTGCTGACAAAAGAGTGGGCTGTGCAAGCCATTCTCGCATGTTCCATCTACTACGTGCTACTCGTGTTCCGTTCAATGAGCCCCACACCGACAATGACACCTTCCGCAAGGACATCTGCAGCTTTGCGCCCCTCCTTGGCCTGGTGTTCGGCCTGTCTGATGAACTCTGCCTTGACAGCGTTGGCGCGTGCAATCTAGGTACCATGTTTGATCACAAGATCCAGGTACACCCGAGGGACGTACCTCTTTCCTGTGGTGCAGGCACTCTAGATAGTCTTCAGCCTGTAGCTTGCAATCTTGTGGTGCATCCGCTTGAGCATAGCACTGCGACATGTCCATCAGTACCACGAGCGAGACAAGACTGCGTGTGCCTGCCTTTTGGAATTCTTGCCAGTATGCGAAGCACCGCGAACGGCCTGGAATAGTATCAACAAGGACCCGAGGAAGACGACTGCGGCTGCGCACCTCCGGTGTAACCAAATCCCGACTATACAATACAACGGTCAGCAAGGGCTGTGAGGGGGTGGAGGTGGACATACGGCCATGAAAGTGGAGGAGGAAGAGCGTGACAAACATTGTCACGGGGTGATGTGTGTCACGATGTGCACAGCCACTAGTTAGACCTGCTCACCGACCATGGCAGATCAAACAGAGCTTGGGTTTGTCAAAAATTTTGTGAAAACAGTCGCTGCCCAGCCCGTCGTGTTCGACGACGACTACCAAGCACCGCCCGACCTCGCCCTCAGGCGGGTGCCCATCTTATCTGTGCGTACCAGCTCATCCGTGCCAGTCGTGTACCGAGTCGTGTAGATTCCAGTACCACCCGTGCCAGAACGTAAGGTAGCGTCGTCGACGCAGGCAGGTACGCCACGCCCTCGACGCATCTCTGCGTGTTTTAATCAACGGGTATCTTGGCAGTGACCACCATCAAGATTACGTTTAAATCCTTGAAGCCTCCGTGCAGCTTCACCCTCTCTGTACAGTCCACCGACACCATCTCCGACATCAAATCTCATCTCGCATCCCAGCCACGTGCACCTCCTGTAGACGCACAGCGCTTACTGCTCAAGGGAAAGGCTCTCGTGGACGCGAAGCTCCTCAAAGAGTACGACGTAAAGGACGGCGACACCATAAATTTGATGGTCAAACCCGGCTTTGACTGGGACCCTACAAAGATTTCATTCCCTACCTCTGACCAAGACATGTCTGCACCAGACGTCGGATCAACCACAAGGCTTACCGCGACTCACAGGCACACGCGGACTCCCTCCATCGTCTTGTCCCCGTCCCCGTCCGTTGCCTCTCTCGAGCCAGATAATTTGAAACCGCAGGACATCACACTCACGCTCGACACCTCGGCCATACCCACAGCGTCACTTTCTTCGGCCACTCGGTCATCCTACCAGACCACCATATCCGAACCCGCCTTTTGGAACCGACTGCTGTCGTTTTTACGGTTTCTGCTCTTTTTTTGCTGACACGCCTCCATTACTCATCCTCTTCCAGAGCGGAATTCCCCAACGAAGACGATGCGTCGGTCGCGTTTGAAGACTTTCTTCGCGCGAGCAAGGGCGGGATGACTGCGAGCGAGATCGCAAGGATTCGTGACCACGTCGGCATCGTGGGGATGGCTGGTACTTGATGTGGGATGGGTTTACAATAGAACGTTTGTCATCACAGGCTATAAAGAAAGGGGAGATCTCTCTTTTTACATGGCCATGACTGCGCAATCCGACGTCGCAAAAATCAAGCTCGAGGCAGACGGTACATTTGACCGACCAGCGTCTTCGTTTAGGAACTGGATCCAAAAGGAGGGTCTGTTCAGTCCTGAAAAAGGTTGGATTCAACGCGAAATGAATTGCCATGCGCCAATTTTGCATTTTCAGATAGATACCACCTCTTTGTCTCCTATGGCTGTCGTACGTTCCCGTCCTTGCTCTCATCCCAATTCTTATTCCTGTAGCATGGGCCACGCGCACCCTTATCACGCGGAAATTGAAGGGCCTCGAAGACATCATTCGTGCGTCCATTCCTTGCTGTTTATCAGCGTGCTCAACTTCTCAGCCGTGACCGTCGTGTCTCCCCTTCTGAATGAGTTCGGATGGCCATTCGGTAATGTTGCTCCGTTCCCCGGTGCAGAGGCCGACCCGCTGTACAACTCTGAATACATCAAGGACCTCTATCTCAGGGCGGACCCCAACTTTAGTGGCAGGTACGACCCACCCACGCATGGCCCCTCATTTCCACATTCTATTTATACACAGGTTTACCGTTCCGGTTCTGTGGGACAAGAAGACACACACGATCGT
>JBBPUD010000087.1:0-68817 GCA_038094475.1 Phylloporus aff. rhodophaeus | reverse complement strand
CAGGGAAACCGCCTGGTGCACCACCGCCAGCGAAGCCACCTGGTGCACCACCGCCAGGGAAACCACCAGCACCAGCACCTGCACCAGCACCTGCAGCACCGTAGAGTTTCTGCATGATTGGGTTGGAAACGTTCTCAAGCTCCTTTTGCTTATCCTCGTACTCTTCTTTCGAAGCTTCTTGCGAGCTTTCGAGCCATGAGACAGCCTCGTCAACGGCGGCCTTAAGTTTCGCCTTGTCGGCGGCGTCGAACTTGTCAGCAAGCTTCTCGTCATTGATCGTGTTGCGTAGATTGTAGGCATAAGACTCGAGACCGTTCTTGGCTTGGATACGAGCAGCCGCAGCCTCATCCTCAGCTGAATGAATCACGTCAACTACGGTTCTGATGCAATCCTACATTCAACTCACCCTTGTATTTCTCTGCTTCGTTGACCATGCGCTCAATCTCCTCCTTAGACAACCGGCCCTTGTCGTTGGTAATCGTGATGCGGCTCGACTTGCCGGTAGTCTTGTCAGCCGCAGAGACGTTCAAAATACCGTTGGCGTCAATGTCAAAGGTGACCTCGATTTGAGGGACACCACGAGGAGCGGGTGGAATGCCAGAAAGCTCGAACTTGCCAAGCAGGTTGTTATCCTTTGTGCGCGCACGCTCACCCTCGTATACCTGGATCAATACACCAGGTTGGTTGTCCGAGTAGGTCGAAAAAGTCTCCGACTTTTTGGTGGGGACAGTAGTGTTACGCTTGATAAGAGCAGTCATAACACCACCAGCAGTCTCGATGCCAAGAGACAAAGGAGAAACGTCGAGGAGGAGGAGATCCTGCGTCTTTTCAGAAGTGTCACCAGAGAGGATAGCTGCCTGGACAGCAGCACCATAGGCAACTGCTTCATCAGGATTAATGCTCTTGTTTGGCTCCTTTCCGTTGAAGAAGTCCGAAACAAGCTTCACAATACGGGGGATACGAGTAGAGCCACCAACCAAGACGATCTCGTGGACGCTTGCCTTGTCGATCTTGGAGTCACGGAGAACCTTTTCGACGGGCTCCAGGGTGCTACGGAACAAGTCCTGGCACAACTCCTCGAAGCGAGCACGTGTAAGTGAGGTATAGAAGTCAATACCCTCGAAGAGAGAGTCAATTTCAATGGAAGTCTGGGTCGCAGAAGACAAGGTGCGCTTGGCCCGCTCGCAGGCAGTGCGGAGACGACGGAGGGCACGGGGATTAGAAGACAAGTCTGCATACAGTCAGCACAACTACAATGGAAGATAAAAAGTCACTTGCCCTTCTTGTTCTTGCGCTTGAATTCCTGAACAAAGTGGTTGACCAGACGGTTGTCAAAGTCCTCACCTCCCAGGTGAGTGTCACCGGCAGTGGCCTTGACTTCGAAGATACCCTCTTCGATAGTGAGCAGGGAGACATCGAAAGTTCCACCACCGAGGTCGAAGATCAAAACGTTCCGCTCTCCAGAAACCTTCTTATCGAGACCGTATGCAATAGCAGCGGCAGTAGGCTCGTTGATGATGCGAAGGACGTTAAGACCTGAGATGATACCGGCGTCCTTGGTTGCCTGACGTTGAGAGTCGTTGAAATAAGCAGGGACCGTAACAACAGCATTCGTGACAGTGGTGCCCAGATATGATTCAGCAGTCTCCTTCATTTTGAGGAGAACCATGGAGGAAATCTCCTCTGGAGTCTGCCACGATAGTCAAAAACTAGAATAACTTGGCTAAACCGAGCACTTACAAACTCCTTGGTCTCGCCACGGTATTCAACTGAGATGTATGGCTTTCCAGACCGGCTGATCACTTTGAATGGGAAGTGCTTGATGTCAGATTGCACTTCAGCATCATCAAACTTGCGACCAATGAGACGCTTGGCGTCGAAAACGCTGCCAAAAAAAAAAAAATTTTTGTTAGAGACATAAAAGGCACCGAAAGATGTATTTACGTGTTGTGAGGGTTCATGGCAACCTGGTTCTTTGCAGCATCGCCGATGAGACGCTCGCTCTCGGAGAAAGAGACGTAGGAAGGGGTTGTCCGGTTGCCCTGATCATTGGCGATGATCTCAACACGATCGTTTTGCCAGACACCGACACAGCTTGGATATCAATGAGAATATGCGACAGATGAATAAAAGGACGACCTACGAGTAGGTTGTGCCAAGATCGATACCGATGGCTTTAGACATGGCGAACGAATTTTAGGAGTCGCTGGTGATGAAGGTGAGCTGGTGCACGCCGGTGGGTGACGCGATGAGCACTGACTGGGGTCGTGGATGAAAGGTGCGAGGATAGTGAGATGGGGCGGGGAGGGTTATATAGCGTCTGATATTCTCCATCCTTCTAGGACCTTCTTTCGGTGTTCTAGACGGTTCTCTCGTGACGTAGCATGATTAGATAATGAAAACATACACTCTAGCAAGACATGGCATTAAAGCAGACGTCTAGCAGATTCGTGCGCACAGGGCAGGCAGACAGGTAAAAAAAAAAAAAAAAAAAAAATCAAATGCATGCACTTCCTGGGTGGTGGTACATGCTCCGGTGAAGAACAAAGAAAGTGACGAGAAAGAAAAAGACAACGGTACGATCCTCTCGGTCATGCGAGCGACAAGGAATACAAATGAAACGAGGGAGAAATAGGATGGGGTGTCGTTGAAAGTCATCAGGGGTCCGCTATTATGCTAGCAACGATGCAGAATCAGCAAGGGTCCAGGTTATCCTCCATTGGCATGCGGTCCAACACCAATCGTGTCATCTAGACTACGATGAGCTTGAAGATCACGAATAACCGACGGATCCACTGATAATCCTGATTAAAAACTGACGCCGCGTACCCAAGAAAAGGATCGATTACCTGGTAAGACGCTCTTCCTCCGGACATGAGGACTTTGCGAAACAGGTGAGTGTTCGCCCCCTACCCGAGGGTATTCGCGCTGAGGTAGTTGTAAGTACGCGTTTACAGCATATTGTATGCACGGACATCCAAACCGGGGTCCGCCATCGGTACCCTTTCAATCCCACTCTCATCCAATTCTGCCGGCATTTCACCGTCAATCGTCACTGCGTTCAACTCCATGGACAACTCCAAGATATCCGAGTCGTCCCCAATGGATGGTGGTGGCGGTGGTAATCGTTCGACTTCTTTGAAACCTCTTGGGAACCTTCCCCCAGCATTTTGTAGCGCTTTTTCGCGCACTTTTTGCCATTGTTCATATCGGTCAACTGCGTGTTGTTGCTCACTAAAAATAATATAGTCAATACATAATTGGCTGTAAACCCCCCCAGAAAATGATACTAACTCAATCTTGCGTTGTTTGTACTGCTGCAAAGTTGCATCAAATAACTCTGGGTTAATTTCCATGAATAATTTGAGAGCGTTGTACACCATTCCGTGTATTGTTCTGTGTATCGGTCGGATCCAGCCGTCCTAGTCAAGAAAGAGAAGCTTACCGATTCCAGTGGGACTTTGAATTTGTATACAACGCGGGAAAAACGATAGGTAAGAGAATAGCCAAATTGTCGCTCATGAGGTTGACAACATATTCGTTGTTCCAATACAGTAATGCCCGCTCAGCCACCTGAAAATGTTGACTGTTGATGCATCTCGCAAGCTGCTGGAACAATGGGACCTGGATTTTCTGGAATTCAGCAGGATCGGTAACGTCCAAGACTTCTTCGACCTCGTTCAAGAACATGACTTCTTTTGGCGAGTTAACCTTGGGCCAGTACTTGAGCAACCCTAGCATAACTTCTTCTGCGAGGGATGGGTCCTTTTCTAGAAACTGGACGACGCAGTAGGCTAACTGAGGATGATAAAGCGCTAGACTCTTGACTTTGTGAAGTGGGACAAGGACGCGAGTCAAAAACGTCTTGTGTTCCTCCTTGAGAGGTAGAGCAAAACCATTGATGATCGAGCCGAGAATCTCCAACAGTTCTGCAATCCCATTGTGCCGTTCCGTCTCATAGATGAAGTGGTAAAAGATGTTGCTTATCGACCTTCGAATGAATGCACGGAGAGTGAGGAATTTTCCATATATACGATGAAGTGTAGTCTTGAGGAAATCGCGCTCTCTTGGATCCTCGGAGTCAAAGAGTTCGAGAAGATTAAGCAAGAATGGTTGGTCGATATAGCGTTTTGCAAGGTTCGTGTTGAAGTCGGGGCTTTCGACAAAACGAAGGAAAAACTCATAGACGATTTGAAGATGAGGCCAGGCAAGTTCGAGGACGGGCTCATCTTCTTCTGGATCGAATGCGTCTCCAGTAGGATTGACGGGAGGGGGTATAGAGCGAAAGAGGTTGACAGCAAACTACAATACCTAAGTAATAGGCCTTGACGGGTGCTCAAGAAACATACCATGTTCACAACCTCGGGGTATATGTTTTCGGTGATGACACCTCGTTGAGTGGTGATGTACTCGAGCATTTCATGCAAAGTCTGGGCTTTGATCTGTTTGCCTTTAAGCTCCGCGCTAGCATCATTGAAGTCGAATAATACACGACATTGGTTGAGCTTCCTGATGAAGAGTTGGGATCTCTCTGAAGGGGGTACCTCTGGCTGGGTGTAAGCAAACAGAGAACGATAAGAGGGGCAAGGCACAAACCTGTAAAGGGCGCGAGTCGCTCGATCTCTACTTTTTCGGTGACGACGAAGCGACTGCTGCGTTGCTTTCTGGGAGGCTTTCCAACGATAGGGATAGTGTCGCGAGGGCCAGAACGAAGACGACCGAGGGTGTTAGTGCGTGGTGGTGTGGGATTGGCGCCAGGAAGGTCCAAACCCAAAGAAGTGCGTTCGGGAGAACCGAATTGGCCAGATCTCGGTACGGAATCTGCGGCAGGATCAGAGCTAACAACGACGATGGGGGGAACTGGGGATGACTGGCTTGAACTGTATCTACGTTCGGTGCTGACTGACTGGGCAGGTGGAGGAGGCGGGCCACGGTTATATGAGGGCTGTGACTGGGGCGGGAGAGTGTGGTTTGCAGTGGTGTTGGCGGATGCGATTGGGAGACCTTGGACGGCGTTGACGGGCTGAGGGAGGGGTTTTGCGGTGTTTGGTGGGGGTGGTGGAGGTGCAGATACGGGCGCAGGTTGAGACTTTGCGTCCTTTGTCTTTGCAGACGCAGAGTCCTGCGAACTCTTCCTGAGCTGTGCAAAGTCAAGTTAGTGCATGAGCAAGTGAGTGAGTGTACACACGAAAGACTTCTTGAGGCCCTTCATGACGGAGTACGGACGTCCGCGAGGTCGGCTGAGGTCGTCGAGTCGTCCACTGACGGGATCGATGAACACCCGCCGTGATCAAACGTCACAACTGGTCACGTCACACTCTAGCGGTGGGCGTCGTTGCTGCACGGGGGTCGGCGAGGGCAGAGCGGGCGGGGCAATCTCGAGGTCGACGAGGGCGTGGGCGATGCGGTGGGCGACGCGGCGGCGGTGGGTCGATGCGGGGATCGCTGCTGCAGAGTCGTATTCTTGCCTTTTTTGATCGCCAGTCCAGCTCGCAACCGTCCCAGCTCTCTCACTCGTACCATGGCCGGTGAGTTCCCCCGCACCCCTACACCCGCAAAGATACTCACCTGCCCCAGCCATATACGCCGTGTACACCTCCCCGACGCACCCGCCCGTCCCAAACCATCTCCCCACCCTCATCGTCACTCCGCACGGTATGCCATCAGCCCCGCTCGCAACCCATCACCCCTCACTCCCCCACAGGTCAACCGACCAATATCCTCTACTCGTACCTCCACACAAACTACGTTCGTCTCCATCACTTCCTCACCCGTTCCCCTTCCTCACACCCCCATAGAATACCGAGAACTATCTCTTGACCCCCTCTCCTCAGGGCGACCTTTGCGTCGCAAAACTGTTCCCCCCTCGTCAGAACACTAGCAAGTCCTCTGCTTCTGATCCCGGCCACTCTACTTCCTCTGCCTCACGTGTCGTTCGCTGTGAAGCCTCCCGCAACCTCAAGTGGTCCATCAACAACACTGGGGTCATTTCCCCCATATACAAGCTTTCCCTGCCGTCTCCAGATTCCCCAGATCTCCCTCTCTTCCAAATTTCAAAGCCAAACCCTAATGCCGCATTTTGGAGCATGTTCTACTTTGCTTATGCTGGTCATAATATACCTCCCAAGCGCATCGAGTTTGGAAAAATTCAGAAGAACCCACCCGGTCCCAATGGCGGTGGAACCAGGATAAGCATCACAGGCAAAACGCCCGAAGAAAAGGCAGTATGGCAGACCTTGGGGGAAGGCAACGAAGACTGCGTAGAATGGGTCGTCCTTTGCGCAGCGCTTAACCTACTCGAGTAAGTTCCGAATCCATATCCTTTGAGCACGCTCCGATTTTTGACCTCGCTTCATGGCTTCTGTCCCATGGTCATGAATCACTTCCTTATCTGTAGTGATGAAATTATAAAGGCCGCCGAGAAAAATCCCTCGTCGTCAGGTTCCATTCCAAATAGTGCACCTGGTCCCGGAGGGCGTCCAGCGCCTGTCGCGCTTCACGATCCCGGCTCTGTGCCTCACCCTGCAGGTCCCCCGCGTCAAGGCCCTCCACCACAGCAAACACCTTCCCGTGGCCCTCCACCTCCACATGGGCAGCCAGGAATGGGCCCAGCGCCCCCTGGCCCCCGTCCTCCTCAGGGATTCCCACCTCCACGCAGTTTTGGGCCTGGTCAGGGTCCCCCACTAAACACAGCTGCACCCGGTTATCTCGCCTCGCCACAAGGGTTCGGACCAGGAGGTGTACGTCCGCCTCCACCAGGACAACGTCCTGGTATGCCAGCCCTGGGAGGTATCCCTCCTCAGGGGTTGGTCACTGGTCGTACACCTCAACAGTTCCCTCAGCAGATGCTGCCTCCCGGTCAGCCCTCCTCTCAGGGCTCCACACCAAGAAGGCTCTAAATGTCATTCACTGACCATCTCCTTTAGTATACCACTTGCTCTCCTTTCAATCTCAATTTTCCTCGTCCCATTCACCGTCAAGGTTGAATCTATTTGGTCACTTGGTTAGGTCCAACGCCACTGTGTCCTTTTTGTTGTCAATGTCTGATCAAGTATCCCAGATTCTAATCCCCTTCCGAATTATAGGCAATGCTGGACAATCTGGTCGATTGGTTATTTGAGCGAGCACAGGATGCACTTGATGCCCCTCCGTTTCCTTTCATGCTGTAGGATAATCAATTTGATCCGCCCATGTTTCTTTATCATGTCTAGTTGCAACTTTGACGACAATCAGCGCATTCCTCAATCAAACATTGGTTGTGTGGTATCGAAACGTCGGCACAGATGCTTCCCCTGAAACAATTCAGTGATCATATGGGTGACGTCTCATTCATGATCAGTTTTTGATCAGTTTCTCCAGGGCATCCATCGAATACGCTAGGGTAAATGTTCAGCACTGTGGGAGAAGGCACCGTGGCTCAAGCTTACATTTTGGTCTCTCGATCGGCAACCCCAAAGCTACCGAACGGCTCCACGTCAGGGGCATGGCGTCAACAGAAAGGGGACGAGAAGACGCACCTCGTGCCCACACTAGTTGAGTTAAAGCTCCCAGTGCTATGCAAGTCCATGAACATAAGCCTCTATTGACAGGAGCGAACATTGGCCTCACCTCTCGATACACCAAAGATAACGGTGTAGTACTTGATTGATAGACAAATCAAACTCAGGCTATCGGGTCAAGTGCATGAAAAATACCTTGAACTCGGTCAAGCCATAGTGGTACAATACACATCCTATCCAAGCGGGTTTGATGGGGTATCAAATTATTGGCACGTGGGGACATACCGGACGTCGCATCGACATTAGGGTAAGGGTTCTTGGTCTACGACAGTCAGGCGGTGGTCATGGGCAAATGATTGAGATGTCTACCTTGCCATGTTCCTTCAAAACATCGGGAGCGACTTCGGCGGTCTGTCACCAGTCAGTAACAGTCCAGACATACAATGCACCATACCTTCTGCACGAGCTGTATCATGGGACTTGCTTGGAGTTCGGGACGGGACTTGCAGAACTCTTGAAGAGCAGTAAATCGAGGATCGGGGTTACGAAGAACACCGTGACCATATCTGAGAGAAAAAATGCGTGAAATATCAGCTAAGGAGATACTAATGCATACCCAGGGACAACTTGTCCGCTTCGGAGTGTTTTCCAAAGGTATTCTTTAATGTTCTTGTGACTACTGTTGTCACCAATCTCCTTCTGCATAGACATTTGCCATCTCAGTACCTCCTGGTTAGCAAGACTAGAACGACTCTGTCAGCCGGGCATGACTCGAGGACACACAACTCACCCATGGAGAGGTCCAGCGAGGGCGTAAAGAGAAGCCGAGTAGGAAATATATGGATCCGCCAATGTCGAGCCAACAAGATCTACTTCCGAATAAGATACACGACTTATCCATTCAAATGCGAGACGTACGGGATGTGTGAGCAGAGGCATTTCCACCCTCATGGTCACCGTGTAGGGCAATGTACAGACGGAGATACTCGGTCAAGCTCTCATTGTGGCCATATCCAAGCATGTTCGAGTAATTTCCTGCACAGAGTTGTATCATCTACAGGCATCGGTGAGGACAAACTTACCCACAAGGTCCAGCTTCTTGTCAACAGGAGCTATTTCCTTTTCTGGGTAATATACGTTGCGGTATATGCGTGCAGCAAGGGCGGGCAACTTGGCAACAAGGTTCAAGCAGTCCTCGAGAGTATGTGTCCAATACTCGCTCTTCTTGATACCGCGTTCATACGCAGCCTGGAACTGACTGTCATGATTCAAAGCCGCGACACCTATGCCAAGTTGCGTCATAGGGTGAAGCGTCTTCGGCAGGCTAAGGAAGAAGCATCAAGATCTACCGAAGCACAGTCTAGGGGACGCGCACGAATCGACGAGTTTCTCCGCGAACGCCGGCAACTCGCCCTTCTCAGCGAGTTCGGTCGAGAATCGATAGCTCTCGTCTGGAGATGGCACCCGACCGGTGAGCAAAAGCCAGAACATACTTTCAGCGGTCATCTCTTTACCCCCTGGCGCGGGAGGGAGAACCTTCTGGCAATCGGGAATAGAGAGGCCGTGAAAGCGAATGCCCTTCATCACGAGTAATTGAGTACCAAAGCCAGGATTGAGTGAAAGGTGCGGTCAACCTCGTTAGGATCAAGGACCGATGCCTCCCAGAGCATAGCCTTGAGGCCTCTCATACCACCGATGATGTTCTCCACCTACAAGACGCGTGACATGGTGACAGGTATGACTAGTCTGACCTTACCTTGACATCACCGACCACCGTCTGGCTATGTTCCGCTTTCTAAGACGAAATGATCCGAATGAGAGTTACCGACAGGGAAATGGACTCACGAGCTTCTTAAGCTGTTCCTGCTTCACCGGGATAACCTCCTGAAGCGTTTCCCTGAGAGACTGTCGACGTGTCAGACAAGCGATGCCGGGTACGAATCAGAACAGTACACACTTTGGTAGATGCCCAGCGACGCGCGGGAACATTCCAGAGCGACCGTGCCAAAGGAGAACCGCGACGAAGCATGATGGCGGTTCGGGAGAAGTGCAAGTGCCAGGTACTGTCTTTTAGAGCCGGGAAATACTTCCCTTTTTGAGTATGTGATGCAAACACGGGCAAAGTGACCTGCTGTACGCCATAACACACAGTCGACGTGTCCGCCATGGCTTCGGTGCTCGTTCCCGTCCTGTACATTGGGATAGTCGTATCAAGTCTACTTATATTTTCTCATTTTTATAGAAAACGCAACGCAGGTAATACACCTCTGACATTGCGGTGGTGCTCGTGCTAACCATCGCTCAGGCAAATTATACGGGCCATATTTCCCTTCGCACCCTGAGCGTGATGTCTATGTCACGTTGCTCCAGCAGAGCGACCCTCCTGTCCACGAAGCCCTTCTCAAGGCTGCGCTTATCAGACGTGCAATGACGGACGTTTCTCGTGTCGTAAAACTCCGTGAAGACAAACCAGCGCTCCAGAACCTCCTTCAGAAGGGCTCCGTCGGTGATGATCTGTGGAATAGTCTACTTCAAGCAGAAAAAGAACTCGAGGCAGAAATTGTGGAGGTCGCTGCCGAAGCAAACACGTTCGTCGAAGGCTGGGGCGCCATCATCTTCCAGACCGCAGGTGAACTCATCGCAAATGAAAAGATGCGTAGCGCTTTCGATGGCACAGTAGCGTCGAGAGCAAGCAAAGGTGGGATTACGTCTTGTATCCATTTCTTCTCGCGCTAAATATGCATTAGAACAAAAGTATGGCAAGATTGGCCAGAAGATTGACCTACCAGCACCACAACCCGTCATGATGGGTGGACCCCCGCCTGGTTCACCAGCTGCTTCCTTATTCGCAGCCGCACAAGCGCAAGCACGACTCCAAGCACAAGCCCAACAATCCCCAGTCCCATCAACTTTACCAATACCAACAACGCCCGGAACGTCTACCAATGGTCTTACTCCATCTGCCCCCCATGCCCAGAATGTAACAAGTGACGGCGAGGCAGACACGCCACAAGCCTCTTCGAAATCGGTGGGTTCACCACAGTAGTGGTCACTTCTTGCCTTACACAATCTTCAGCCGAAGAAGAACAAGAAGCGGAAGTAGTTGGACGATTGATACCCTCGGCATTTGGCACTTTAATACATATCATGTTACGTTGCGCGTCCGATTTCGGATTTTGAACGTCCCCACTTACCAGCTTGCAACTTGAGCACCAAGAGGAGCTTGTAGATTGAGGCGAGAAAGTACAATGCGTAGAATTAGAAGACCATACGTGGAAACAAAATCCAATCAGGCTGTAGTTTACAGCTACACATCACCCTCGGATCACAATCGCCTTCTCCCCTGCGCCGGTTCGTGTCTTCCCAGACTTGTCTACGTGGTCAAGACCGAGCACATCTTCTGGTGCGAACTTGTGATCGTAGATAATATCCTCTGGAAACAATATCATACACAACTAGTCTTGCGATATGTCATGATACTGACCGTCTTCGATGTACGTCGGTTGCTTAAACGTTGAAATTTGGATCAGCGCGAATCTGTACTTTGCAATGTCCTTGTCTGAAACACCTATCCGCCCTTGTAGGCGTTTCTTTGTTTCTGCAAACTTCTCGTGCTGAAATGTGTCGGGTTCACTACCGTATCAACGCTGCACCAACGAAACACCCACAGGTTTCACCACGAAGCGGAACGGTACGCCGTGCGTCCGCGAAACCTCTTTCTGGAAGTGGAAGACGCTTATGATTTTTTCATGTTCATCTGCTTCTAGTTCTTCTCGCGGTATTTCCTACACGTTTCCAGGTTCGTAACTGCGTAAACGGTAAGATGCATCTAGTACACACCTCGGCATAGAGTTCAACTGGATCAGGAATATTCCCAATCATCTCCGAACCAGTAAATTCCTTTTGCGTCTTTCCGTCCTTGGACACCTCGAACACGCGTATCTTGCTCGTGCCTCCAGTGGTCAGTGTCACTTGCTTGGCAAGGTGATCAGCAAGGTCGTGAACCATGCTCGTCTTGGGCAAAAGGAACGGATATGACGCTTCTTCTCGATTGTGAATTCCCGTCCATACGATCTTCAAACTTCGCTTCGTCTCGAGCTCAACGATGCTCACATCCAACTTCTCGTACAGGATCACGGATGTCGTTGGATTTATATAGTTTGTGCCCATAATTTCCGCTATGCTTTGATTCAGTGAACGCTTGAGAATAGACTTCGGAGAACCATTCGTAACGTGTGTCGTTGTGAAGCGAAGTTTGATAGGATCGTGCCGCAAGGACTCGCCAGCTTTTTGCGACATCTTGCAAAATGTTAATAAGGTCCAAGGACGCCAACGAGAGACACACAATATCGTAGTTGTGCTTCTTGCTTAGTATCAGACTAAATTCGGGGTGGTCATGATCGGGCTCCTCGAATTTTGGACGGAAAATGATCATTACGCGGTTCTGCAAGAAGTCATAGAACTGTATGGGGTTAGAGTAGAGGCCCTGGCTTTCCAAGTCATGGACCCTGGATGAAGTTGAGGATTCATTGGAAACGCGGTAGAATCACAAGCACGTACTCTTTCTCGGGATGATCAACCTGGAAACAGATGACATCCCCATCCTGGATCTCGCTCTGGGCAAAGGTCAATTTCTGTTTCATGAGCTCAATCATTCCTGGTTTGATTTCCTGAAATACATGTCAGGGCATGTTCTCGCACGACTGGGAGACTTGGCACCTCATACAGCTTCAAAGGAGTGCCAGGGGTCCATCTCATGCGCTCATTGATCGAGGGGTGGAGGTCTTGCACTTTGCTATTGCGAGAAACATAGACCTTCCCAACACCATATAATGTCTGCTTTGAGGTGTCAAAGTGCTTCAGGAAGATCATAATAGAGCCCGCGGGAATATCAGGCTGTATGGCGTTAGTACCATCATGCGGGAAAAACTTAGCCGACATGCCTTGCTTGGGTCGGGTATCACATCAAGATAGAGACGTAGGTCATTTTGTCGTGCGGCCATATTGTTGCGGATGACTTCAACAGCTGAAAGGGAATCAACATATAGGAGAATCATAAATGCGGGGCATTGCGCACTAAGTGTAGGCTCGTTCTCGGGGATATGTGTATCGGGTCGAACTGTTTTATTTTGTCGATTCACCAGAACCCACAATCGAACTTTGCTCTCTGGAAGATTGAAGTGGTTGGCAACGCGCGACTTGAAGGTGTTATACGTCTCCTGTTTGAGCACACGGAAGCCTGGTAGATCCGACGGAGGCCAGTGCTTCTCGTCAAATGTTGCAAGGTCAAACCCTTCGTGATGCGCAAAAGTATCATCAGTGATGACCTTGGCCGTCAGGAATAGATGCTGCTCCTCTCGCTCCCTTTTCTTGGCCTCGACCTGAAGACGTTCCTCATCAAGCCTGCGTTCTGAATCCAAGTCAATACAGATACAAAAGGAGGCAAATGGCGTACTAAGGTGAGGTGGTGTATCTTCTTCCTTGAAGGGTGCTAGTATCTCGTCGATCGCGGCCTCGCGGACGTATACCAACATGTAAGCATTGGTGAAACGCTTCATCGCGCGGACCTGGTTGCGTTGCAAAGGTTGTGGAATGCCATTCAAAGGTTCGCCACCATAGTTTTCCTCCAATACTTCGCGATCAGTCACAGGGGTAACACGGTCATCGTCAAACTTGAGCCATCTCGTCTCGCGGTCGGGCTTAATCAGAGCAAAGTAGTGTCCGCCATTCACGTCGCCGGAATGCACCAAGACACCATGTAACTTGTAAACCCAATTCTCAGCCTTGGTTGGACCTTCGTCGATGAATTCTCCAAGGTCAATCTCGAATGGGAATTCATGACGATCATTTATCTGCAGAATGATTAGTCACGTATGAAAGGGATGTCTGGAGTAACCTAACCTTGACCATGGCATCGCGTTGGATGTCATACTCGAAGCGTTTAAGCTGAAGATGAAGCACAGGGGGGAATGATTCAAACACAAAACCCTTCTTGGCGTCCTGAAGACCATAACCTTCGGCATGGTACTTGTTCTCGCCCTCCATCATCTCAACTGCAACAAAATATTTGAACGACTCGTAGAGATTCTTCATCCCCTTCACGTTCAGTTGGATGTCTGAGAGTGTGGGTCAATGCACGAACTGTGAGCGAACATAAAGGCGACACACCCTTGAACTCTTCAGTCTTGGAGGACTCGTAGTCGACGTTGACACATTTGATGTAGCTCTTCATTTTGCCCACAAAGAGCTTGGCGATAGCACCCTCTGCTTTCGTTCCCTAGGTTGTTGTTAGATATACAATATCTACAGCATCCGTGTCTGACCTTCATCTTTGATTCCAAGTTATCCTGCAAGACCCTGTTGAATTCCTGCACGTCGTGTTGATAGAAGGAGTCGTTTGATTTCCATCCAAACGACTTTGTCAACTCCGTCGTTCCTATTACCAGCTGAGTGGCACGAATGGTCAACATCTACTAAAAGCTCACCAACAGGCTGGTCCGATGTCTGCAAGTGGTAAAATACTCGCTGGAGAGCAAGAGAGACACTTTCCGTCGGATGTTCATCCTCTGTCGGAATTTGGTACACTGCCTACATGCTGATGTGAGCAAGGGTTATTTTGCGCCGTCTGCACCTACCTTTCTAAAGTAGCGAGTACAAAACAGGGACTGAAGGAGGGAATTCATATAACAAGTGGCACCCTGATTTTTCAAGCCCACATAACCGGTTTCCTTCTTCGAATCGTAGCTAGTAAGTAGATTATGATGAGGGATATGGGAGCGAAGGGAGTGACGTTACTTGACAAAATTATGCCACAGAACGCCAGTTGGATCTTCGAGTACACGGACATATACAGTGACATCGGCAGACTCATCTTCAATTGTTGGGCGAAGATGACCTTCCTGAACGTTGAACAATTTGCGGAGTTCGCTAAAGCGGGTGAACCCCCAGTCGCACTCCTCGGCAATGAAGCGATGATGGGCATCTTATGGGCAAGGGCTATTAGTAGCGGAACAAAGGTTGCAGGCGAGACTTACGGCTGACGGTATATATGGTGGGGTCATGGACGTTGGATATAACGAGAGCAAACTGAGCGCAAGCATGCCAACCTTCGGGGGACTTTTTGGGGTCTGCGTAGTCGAGGTAGACCGATACGGTGTCGTTGGGAGGGGCGTTTGAGTTTCCGAAAGGGAACAAGAGTATACGCCTGAGGAGATGTGAATGGGGAAGGAGGGTAGGGTGGAAAGACGGACCATCTGTGACCGCCACAGTCAAACTCTGAGCTGTTGATCTTTTTGTCGAGTTTCTTCCAATTCGTCAAGCGCCAGGTAAACACTTTGAAATCCTTGACATCGTGGCCCAGGTCGGGCATGTGCTTTGCAGCAAATGCCTCGTCTGTGTAGGGTAAGGGCGATGAAGACAAGGGCAAAGGAGGTGCACTGACGATCGCGGACGGAGACGACGTCGTCGACGATTTCCATTGGTGGGCCGCCGTTTACCTTTTCGTCGAGGATGTCCATGGGTGCTACGGTGGTCGTGGCCGTGGATGTGAGCTGGGCTGGCGGACGGCCTTGAAGGCGTACGGGGATGGATTACTATCGCGGAGACGAGGTCGGTGGGAAATCGAGCTGGCTTGGGATTGGATAAGCAGCCCCCGCCACGCCCAGCTGGGGTCAGTCCAGTACTACCACACGATCCTTGGATTGTTCGACAGGCGTCTTCACCAGCCTCAGCGCTGCCCCACTGTCGGTAATGAGTCAATATCGTGTAACAGCGCGCCGTTCTGGCGGGTCCCGTCCTGGGGCGCCGCCATCGCCGTCGGCACCGCCTTTTCGCCCTGTGTAGCGTCGTTCTCGTAGCGCTGTCCGGTCGTGTCTGGCACACATTTACCTGCTGTAACGTACCCGTATAATGATCCATTCTGTCTCCGTCGTGCACACAGCCGTCGGTGGTAAGATAATTCATATGCTGTAGTAGCCAAGTCTAAGTTGGGCCTCATGTCGACTGCCCTGCTCATTTCCCTCTTTCCTTTTCTCCATCTCCAAGCGCGCCCTTTACTGTCAAGTTGGCTCGTCTCCGTTTCGTTTGGTAGTTTTTCTTTGCATGACGAGTCATCCACGCCGCGACGATCGCTCGACTGCCGATCCTCTGAAGCAGTGGGACAAGTATCCGACTGACCCCCGCCGTAACCGCTCCGCAACTCTCCCCGCAAATCCATACGACCCAAGGTCTTATCCACCGCAAGACCCCCGCTACAATGACCCCCGCCTGTCTTCTCGCGCACACCGCCAGGATCCCCACTACCCGTCTTCCTATCACCATCACGCCCCACCTGCGTCCAAAGCCTATCAACACGCGACTCGTCCGTCACCGCAGTACCCTTCAGCCAGTTACCACCCGCAGCCCTCCTCATACCAACCTGCCCATCCAGGAGCTTCATCATCTCGCAAACACCCCACGGACACTCCCGATCCAAGAACCTCAAGACGTCCCCCTCCCCCCACCCATCAGCCCTACGACCAGGTATCTGGCGGAGAGGAGATGACAAGGGCTTCTAAACATCCTCGTGCTGCTCACTCTTCAACACAGCCCCCCCTCTCAGCCCCCTCAAATCAAGCGTACTGGAACCCTACGCGCGAGGTCCCTTCGCGGCGTCACAAAGACCCTTACAGGGACCAAGAGCGGGACAAGGAAAGAGAAAGGGACCGCGAGAGGGAGAGACCTACCGCTGACCTCGAGAGCAGATACAAGGATAGGTCGAGATCTGACCGTCATCGTGAACGCGACCGTGCCACAGAGATCCGCTATCAAGAACCCAGTAGGACGAGGCATCACGATAGACGCAAGGATTCCGATGCCGAGGGTGTATTGGCTCCCGAGCAAAGAAATGCGTCCAGGATATCACTTCCAGGGAGAGAGGGTTATCCCGCTGTTCGTGAGTCTAGCAATGGTCACAGACGACAGAAGACAGAGGACGGGATGGCCACCACCGTCAGTCGTTGGAGCTGTTTTATTCTCACTCGCTCATCCTACACGTCAACAGGCTCGTCAATACCAGTCAGAAAACGCCCAGAATCCAATCACTACCATGCCGTCGCACTCCACCTCTGTACCACAGCCCGAAACACAACAGACAGGTGAACCACCCCCGCCTGCCCCTCGAGTGATGCCTGTTCACCTTCCACCGAAAGCCAAGTCACAGCGCCCGCACCGAGACGGGCGCCCACCAGCTACCCAGGGGATCCAATCTGGTAGTGACACCGAGCGCGTCACTGGCAAGGTAGTTCATATTTGATCGTCATAGCATGCCACTCGTGCTAATATCCGAGCGCAGTATCGTATGGAACGCACAACCTCGGGTCCTGCTGTGCAAAGAAGCGATGTGCATGCTTCCACCAGCACGAGAGACAGGGGCAGTCATGATATGACGATGGGCTTACGGGACGATGTGAGGAGAGGCGAGGTAAGATCGCCATTCACTCTCTAGAATCACTCGCCGTGCAACTTACATCGACTATAGGGCAAACACGGTGTACATCAAGATGCTCGCCAGCCGTTAGCACCGACCAATGTTGATATCCCCCTTGTCACACCAGGATTTAACGCAACCTCTTTACCTCCCGAGACGAAGGCTTCGACTGTACCACAAAGAGTCAGTATTCGTGCGGGCCAAGGTCCCTCTGATCCTCACGATGCGCGTTTTAAGTCATCGGCAGTTTTACATTCAGATGCTCTACAGGAAACAGCCCAGCCTCATCACCCTGCCTCTGCATCGATCATCAAGCCCTCTGGCTACGCTCTCTCGCAGTCTCTTGAGACCCGGGTTCAGTCCGATCGTCCTGTCTTGGAGCATCCGCGTGTTGAGCCTCATGGGGACACTTCGCCACCTGGTCAACGCATGTCGACCCGTGAGTCAAGTCGACCCCCAATCTCCAGGTCACACTCGTACGCCCGTGGGAACCCAGAAACAGTGGATCAATCATATCCCCATAGTCGACCACCATCTCGTTCGGCCCATAGGACGTCCACCAGTAACGCCGTTCCTCCTGCCGTTGTTGGCCCACGACCTTTGCGTTCCGCCTCTCAGGGGCTACAAACGAATGAGCCCCCCACTCGTCCCCCGTCCGTAGTACACTATGCACCAACTCTACCCCCTGCTCTGAGCCAGCCCTCCGTTCCCCCATCACCCGCCCACCCTACCCAGGGTAGCTCACCAAAGGCTGCGCATACTCATGGGACCTCGTCGTCTACTCAGCCGAGTCCCAAAAATGTACAACTTCACGGCGTGTCCCTCGGCTACTCTCCATCCGCCCAACAAACGCCCTCTGCTCCCCCTAGCATTCATCCTACCCCAGCTTCCGTTCCTCGGACACTCGCCGCATCCTCTCGACCATCTACGCGAGATAGTACACTCGCGGATGCGCCACGTCCACTTCAGCAATCAGGAGATCGACATCCAGTAGTGGATCGTCGATCAGGACCCCAGCAAACATCAAACAGTGCCACAGTCGAAGCATCTTGGGTTGTTCAAACCCCAGCTAGTGTAAAAAGGGCCAAGATATCCCGCGAGGAAAAGTATTTGCGAGACCCTCACTTTAGCTCGGATCCCCGCGCACAACTTCGTCAGGTACTCTCACAAGATGATGACTCGTACCCTCGTGTATCCTCGATGATGATGAAGGCAAGCCAGGCAACGACTCCTTCGGCAACATCCGAACGAAACTCCCCTGGTTCGAAAGTGAGAGATGCACCCATTGGTACCCCTCGGGGCACATTAGCGAGTAATTCACCCAAGTCTGCGGTTGTAAAAGAGGTATGTACACAAATCCTAAACCTTTTTCTTATCTTATCTCGTACTATACAGACATCCACTTCAGAGCATGCACCGAGGCAGAGTTCATCGTCACCGCATCTTGCACCACCACAGATTGCAGTTGTCGGGGCAACTCCTGATAGCGTGGTTCGCGATTTGCCACAAAGTCGTGTTGATCATGCACTTCTTGCGCCTCTCTTTCCTGCACCGACTCTGGTCTCGAGGACATCTAGTTCACAAGACCAACCTCCTCAACCTCCGCAGCCTATAGTCCGAGATGTACCACCGACATCCTATCAGCCACAGCCAGCGCTGGCCGTGCATGCACCTTCGCTATTTCAGCTATACCGACCTCCATCACTTCCATCCCCCGAGGATCCTGGCCACTTCTCCCCTCCGCCTCTTCCAATACCACCTCCTAGGAGCCCAGAGGATTCTCCACCTCCACCCATTGAGATTCGAACCAGTGAGATCATTCCAGCACGTTCGCAACCTGATGTGGTTTCCCAAAGTTATGTACATTCTATTCCCGAGGTCCAGAGTGAAATGTTCCACATCCCCTCACAACCTTCCGCCTCCTCTGCAACACCCCCACACGCCCCGCAGATCTCGCAGGCTGGCAGATTGGACAATAATTTGTCTTCGCCAGTGTTGAACGGGTTCACAGCTGTGGCTCATGCTGAAGGGAGAACCCTATATTCTCACCCTGATGACGTGGGGGTAATTCATCAAGATATCTTTCCGTCGCATTCTTTTGCTTCTACAAGGCCGCGACCGAAAGTCACAGTCGAGGATGTCCCAGAGGATTCACCCGAGCTAAGCAAAGCGATCCCTACGAATGTACCTGCGATAACCCCCTCAGTCCCTTCATCGAGACCTCAACCATTACATCACACAGTCAGTGCGGATGCGGACTCGTTCTCTAAAGCCGCAGTGGTCGATCCAGCCAGCCTTAAATCTTCACCGCAGTTGAAGAATAAAGATTCATCTCCTCGCCAGGGTAGTGCTATACCTATTTCTCCACCCATACCTCCTCCAATTTCCACTGTTATACCCACGGCTACTCGCATGCCATCGTCTGCTCCCCCTACGCAACAAGCATTTTTCACACCAACCCATCCAGTATCCATCCAGCGTGCTACATCCCATACAATACCCTCACGCACTCATCAGCGTCCTGCCGAAATATTGCAGGCAAGTATGCTCTCGTCTGCACCAGCTAATCCAAGTATTTCTGGGGGAGTCAACAAGTCCACTGCTGCACCACTCCAGACTCATAATGTTGCTACTGGTCAATATCAACCAGTGAATGGTGCCAGTGTACAGAGCACTTCAGTTCCTAGAGTCGCAAATGCTCCGACCACTGCACCCCATCCCAGCACTTCCGCCACAACTGCTACGACTAAGGTTACTGTGCACATGACAAGCGGCGCAGGCCCATCCGCCAGTGCACCGGGATTGTATATACCTGCTCCATCGATCGGTACTAATACCCAATTGCCATCCGCTTCTGACCCATCCAGGCAACAATCAAGCCGCCCAGGAGTTTTGTCAATACCTACTCTAGATACCACACCCACATCTGTAATCCCAACAACTGCTGTCAAGAATGTCCATCATGAACAAGCTATCGTAGATTCCACCAGGACTCGTGATGTCACTCCCTCTGCCACTCGCCACCTTGCCCCCTTGTACCCATCCTCTACTCGGCCGGGTGCATCCTCTGCGACGACCCAACAGACACACGTAGCCCCAGCTCAACCGCCCGCCCATAATCGAGTTGCATCCCTACCCGTATCATCGTCCTCGACGGTCCAAAGGCCGATGTCGCCTCGTAAATATTCACAACCTATCCCCTCCACCACAGTTTCGAATCAGCCTTTCCCGTCTCGTCCATCAGCTTCTGAGTCCCAGTCAACACGTGCCCCAGCATCCGGGCATGTAGTAACCCCTGTTCGGTCGACACGGCCATCACCTCCCGATCGTACTCATGACTCTGATGTTCTTAAAACACCATCATCTATCGCACCATCACCTATGCTTGACCCGGCCATACCAAATCCTGTTCAGCAGTCCACCGTTCCCCCTATTCGAGTACGGAAACCATCTACAGAGTCGAAAGACGACGAGAAGAAACCCTCAGGGTTGTTTCGCCTTTTTCGGCAGAGGACACTTTCTTCGAAAGCGGCTGATCCACCTGCTGTTTCTACGGCCACCAGGACGTCTCTTGACCAAAGGCGGGTTCATCCTGATACCGCTAGTGCTGCTCCTGCCACTACGTCCGTGCCTCGTGGGGTGACATCCACCTCTGCGCCAAAGGAGTCAAACCCTGCTACACAACCGGCGTCCACCTCGACACGCACGGGGCCTGAGTCCAAGCCCAAGGGTAGGGTACCCGAAGTGGTCACTGTCCGCCCTCCAACCCAAGCAACAAGGGAACAAAAGGATACCACGCCGCACATTTTTACTCCGTTCAAGTTCCTGCACTCCAAAAGGAACCGAACAGTGTCCGCTGCGTCTCTCGATGTCTGTGATGGCAATACTGCTGTGAGTGTTTTGTATCTTCTCCCAATGCACGACTAATCCCCCCGTGGAAAGACGAATACGGTGGTCGGATCCCCTGATCATTCTGCGATTAGTCAAGCACAACCTTTACCACACTTTGTACCCCCGGAGACCCGAGACCCATTGGCTGCAACATCAGAATGGAGAGATAGGGAAGAGGCCGAGCGGAGAGAGCGTAGGACTCATCGTATTCGCCGACCTGGTGTCACATTTGATCTCGAGGAGGAACCGCCCTCCCCTGCGCCTGGCACTGCAAAGCGGAAGAGGCTGGTCCGCCGTCCAACGGGGCGAACACCCACTCCTGGACCACCGCGTAGTTGATGTGGATCATCGATTGAGTTGGTTCTATTGCAAGTTATCGTAAGTCAGACACGCAAGTTATGTATGTTATGCAGCATCTAGTGTTATGTACTCTGCTTTCGTACTTAAAATGTAATCTTTGTCGATCTACGAAAAAGTTCAAATCGGTGCGAGTAGGCGTTGTAGCCAACCCGGAGTCGACCACATTCGATCTCGAAGAGTCGTCTTCCGACATCGATGTCCAAGTCTGAGAACATCGACCGTCTTGTTGACGGATGCATTGGCTGGTAGTTATGCATCTTGTGCAACGTCTGGTGTTGTATATTAATGTAATCGCATCAATAACCTCTTCGCAGTCTCTCGTTCTCCTCCCTCAACCGCTTATTTTCTGTCTTCAACTCCTGAACTTCTTCATTCCATTCTTCCATTATTTCTCTGAGCTCTTGCCTCCACCCTCTACCCATCCGCACGAGATCCAAATGCAAACCCATCAGTTCTGCCTTGGTATCACGCTGGAAGTCGTACATGACGTCATGGACGATGCCCCGCAGAAAATCCTGCGCTGTTCCGTTCATGTTCAGACTCGCAGCTGATGGTCGGTGCGGCGATTGGAGCCATGCTGGGGGAACACTTGGACGACGTGGCGACACCTGCAAGGAAAGTTCTTGTTCTTGTTCTTCTTCCGGCTGCCCTTCGACAAGGTCACTAGCACCATCACCTTCTGACTCATCGCTTCCTCCGGATGACACTTTGACGTCCATATGCGGCGCAAACCTCGTTTTCTTCACTTCAACCATTGTTTCTTTCCCCCTCCCTTTTCGATGCTCGCCCTTAGTCCGTTTGAAAATTTGGGGTTCGAGTGTATTAACACCAGAACTGGTTGCACTCTCCAACGGAGCTTTCGTTGCATTCTTTCCCAAGGAAATGGGTGACACAGGTTCGCACGGCAATTCGGGGGAGGATAAATCAAGATGATCGTCAATGATGTCCGGTGTAGTCGATCGCCCTTCTTGCTTTCGTCGCATGCCTACGGTACCGTTAACGACCCTTGAGGACGCCACCTTGCTTTGAGCAGAAGCAGCCGAGGCACTTCTGTGCTTTTTTCCATTAGAGGCACTTGCGACAGACTCAGAGACAACCCGACGTGTCGTGGTTTTCGGACGTATGCCTTTCTCTCTGGGACCATCATTCAATATAGAACTTGATTGGACTCGCATCGTTGCCAGGTGTCCAGAAATGGACTCGGGAACAGAACCAAGTCCTAGATGTCTGACATCTTGTCCTGTCTTGTGGGACGAGCTAGGTTTGGTATGTTGACCCGCACGCTCCGTTGACTCGAAGAATGTCGGCGAAGGTAGCGGTTCAGGGGCTTCACAGTTTTCTCCGTATTCCTTCTTCTGATGTCTCAGAGGTCTGACACGGCGAGATAATGTTGCTGGAAGTTAAGTTGAGTAATATTGATCAACAGGTAAGATATGTGGCATACGAGAGCGCGCAGCTGCTAGCCGAGCATCAAGCCCCAAGTTTTGAGTCTCTGATAACAGAGTTCGCGCGGGAGAAGAATGCTTCTTCTTGGGTGTAACGCCACCTACGCCACGGATCCTTGACACGACTGTACTGGCGCGCGCTGGAGACTTGATTGATGGACCAGCAAATATGGAATTAGTAGATACCGTCCGTAAACGTTGTGGAGATGACGTCACAACAGTCGCCGAACTTGACTTTGCCTTTCTGCTGGCAGTGTCATGAAGGTGAGACTTGGACTTCCCCTATGAATATGAATGATTGGTTGTTGCCCCCCACGAAATGGAGCACTTACCTGGACATTGATTGTATCAATGGGCGCTCCACCATCTCCAACAGTGAACGACTTTGGCTCTTTCTCCAGCGACCTCAGATCCAGGATCAAAAGTTTACCACTTTCAGTGCCTAGAAATATGGCAGCGCCTTCCGCTGTGAATGCGCAACAAGTAAGGGGGACTTTCACGTTTACAGTTTTCAATATCCTGTGCATGGCTATCAGGATAAGGTCTTAACCTTGAGGAGGTGCATACCCGTTGTCTTTGTCTAGATCGACAAGTACTACATCACCACTGGATGTGGCAATAGCGACAAGTGTTTTGCTGAACGGACTGGCCGCCGCACCAACAATATCACCACCCCCAGGGATACGAATGCTCTTGAGTGGACTAAAAGGTCGCGCTGAATCATAGACAGAAAGACCGTGCCCGACACCCAGTAAAAGTCTCGTCCTGGAGTGTTGATGGAACAAGCAACAGGAAACGGACTTTCCGTCTGGGAGGCCCTTCAATTGAGTGTGAGATGAAAGTGCCAAGTTGTGTACAAAGACCGCAGAAGACGACACGGACGCCAGCAGAGTGCCATCGTTGGATATAGATATCCTTGTTACAGTGTTCTTGTGTGGTTCCAGAGATGATATCACCCTTCCAGGTGAATGGGTGCAATCCAGCGACCACACCTTGTTAGAGGTTGCAAAGAAGAGAATGTTATTGCTGTCCTTCATTTCCATGCATGTCACAGCATCGGATCCTTGATAGAGGTCTTCCAGAAGGCATTCCGTTGGGGTATATCGTTTGATGGATGAGGAATTGGAAAGGTAGAGTTGGGAGTTATCCGGAGACCAGACACTTGCAGAACATTCCAAAGAACTGGATATAGGAAAGGAACCCGACGCATTCTTAAGACTGGCTGGGTCAACGAGACTAGCACCATTGCCTGTGATGATTGCGAGCATCGCCCGAGCTGGTTTGGATAGAGATCAGTATGTACTCGTTGGCAACTCGAACAACTCCAAGTCGCGTCGCGTCAGTCACATGACTGTCCTCTCTTTCCGAATCCCGACACCGGTGCCGAAAATACGATAACTGCGAATACAAGTACAATTTCAGGAAAGTAGTATCATAGTCGTTCGTCAAATCTAAATTTCTTGCGTGCTGGAACCTCTCCATCTGACTCACAGAAAAGTATCTCTGAGTCAACGTCAATTATACTTGCAGTTTCGTCATCCCCGGGTTGCGTCCCGACTGATGCCACCTGATTATCGTCGAGCGACAGGACCACGCTGATGAGATCGTTCGATGTGGGCTCGCTCAGAAAGTGAGGATTCTGATTTTATGTTATAAAACGACGGAATGGAGAGAGTGTTACAAATTTACCTGCAAGTATTGCCGCATGCCACTTTCGGTGGTCATATTTGGGACCTTGTCGCTAGTTCTAAGATACCGCCTCCGAGCAATCATGGCTTCCTCAGCCGTTGAACGAATAGCTAGCGTTTTTACTAGATGAAACCTGAGTAACATGTACTCTTGATAACAAAAAGACCGACCGGTGACTGGTCTTGTTTGTCCTATACGATGTACACGCTAGGGATACTAATCAGATCGGTAGGAGAACGAATTGAAGTTATTTAACCTTGATAGCCTGAGATTCAACGTCAGGGTGCCAGACGGGCTCGCAAAAGATGACACGAGAGGCCGATATCAAGTTCCTACAGGAAATATCAGTTCCCGACTCTATATATCTGCTACACAAACCGACAAGCCACGTGCGCCAAGCTTGAGGTCTATCAGGAGGACTCTGTACACATCTGAGGTTTCAAACGTCATGATGCATTGCTCCCGTAATAGGTCTTGTTCCTTTGTTGTGTACCGTAAATACTTGATGCCAAATAACGAGAAGGCCTCGCCAACTTGGAATAGTGTGAGAGGTGAGTTAGAGAATATCAAGAATTTCTCCTTCACGGAATATCGCTGGACCTACAGGCACCTTGAATACAATAAACAATCACTAATGAACGTATACAAACATACCTCGGAAAGGATGTAGTTCAACTTTGTCGACAACGAAGGACCAACTTTCGCTCCTGACAGCGGTGAATATCTCTTCACACATGCCGGAGTCTCTTCAGTAAGTGTGGCTTGTACCGTTCTATCCTTGTCCTGACACTCCTCAGAATCGTCATCATCGGATGAATCCATACTCTCGATGCGCTTCTTCAAGACGTCAATTGTCCCTTGGACCTCTTTCGCCATTTTCCTCATTTGGTTTGCGGTTAGCCTTGCCTCACGCGAGCTCTTAACTTTCGGGACCATCGACATTTTTTCTTGAACATCGACGATGTTGCCTTCTTCAACCAGTTCGCTCGTTGAGATTAGAGGACTCTTATGCACAACCGTCCGCAGATTTACAAGTCGGTCTGGGTGCATAATATCAATCGTTCGATTAGGACTTCTCAGCCCAGGTCGTGTCCATGCTTCAAAAATAGCCGAGTCAAGCCCAGATACTTTGAATGGCACATCTGGATGAGGTTGCATTGCTCTCCATGTCCGGTCATTGGCAGCGGCGGCGCTGTATCTCTCAAGTCAGCCAGGCGTCGGTGCAATAAAGCTGATCCATACGCATGTTTGAGTGCTTGCTGCAGGAGTTCCAATTCTTCTTGTTCTTTTCCTCGGCTGATTGCGGTGGCAAGGAATTCATCCCCATAATCACAAATCTGGTCAACATTGTACAAGATGTCTGAAGATGACCAGAAAAGACCCCTGGAATTAACAATATCAGAATATTATGATACATGTTGTTTCAGCAACTCACTGTGAAGAGTTGCTGATAGCTGCTTGGAGCGCATCGGCCTTCTGGCTCGGACGGAAGTAAGTACAATGTCTTTGTGTAAAGTGCGAATGATTCATAACGTACACTTGGATGGAAAAGGTAATCCTACGTCGAGATGAGCAGAAGACTACAAAAACTAATCATTATCGACCTACCGGGCCAGTGCGTTCTGAGTCGATGGCGTTAACCGCAAGAGCAGCTTGCATCGCGTTATATGACTTCACAGCATAATAGTCCAGATCCATGTATACAATGTCATGTTTCATCGGGGGAAGCAAAACGTCGTTTTCCACGTCCTCGATCCTTCCACACTAGATAAGTGCAGGTGGGTGACATGTCATTCTCTGACATACCTATGACGGACCATTACCATCTGCATTACTTGGGTCAGAACATCGATAGCTCCGGGTAGTGGCCCGCCTCGGTCGCGGAGTGGGAATGAAACATGGGCCGCAAAGCTCTTCGGATCTTTACAAAATCTAGGAACGGCAAGAAAATCTTTAATCATAGTTCCTAATTTGTGTAGATTGAGACTGTCATAACTGCCCCAGATTCGCAACTGAAGCCCGTTGTCCTGATCAAGAGACGTGGGCAAGGGGGTCTCAAAGTTCGAGAAACCGGGGCCGGACTCATCTGGGCCAACATTATCGTCGGATTCGTGCTCGCCAGTCGTACGACCCAATTGAAGACCAAGTATGTTGGATGTAGGTGTCCCTGTAACGATCCATTTGTGTTGAATACTTAATTTTCGAGCGAAATAATTAAGGGTGGATGCCGCGTTGCTCGTAGTGTGGCCTTCATCTATTACCAGTCTTTTCCACCGAATCTGTAAAAGGGGTGTAACACCTGGGATTATGGGACAGTGGCAATCCGGAACTCTGGATCCTGCCAAGTATGGGCAAGTGCAAGGCAAGAGACCGTAGAGATTTTCTGTTTTATTACTCGCAGCCTCTGTGCGGAAACCTATTAACTCTCAGTCTCTGCATTAGCGGCCTCGCATATTACATACGTGCGTTGCTCATTACAATCAGCTGAGCAAGGATCATTAGTTGAGTATTTAGATTTGAAGCCATCATGCATTAACGCACCTCGTAATCCGATGCAAGTTTCTTGGCGTGAGGAAGAATTGTAGAACGACGGACAATGAGGTACCGAACGCGGTCATGGCAATGTTTGTCAATCTCAGTCTTCCACTGACCCACCAAGGATGGGGGAACGATTACTAAAGTAGCTGAAGAGAGATACATGGTTTGCGGGGATAGGTTGAGTGCGTTCCGATGGCGAGAGTTTTTCGATCCTTCCTCGGGTAGCTCAGAATCGTAATGATGATAAAAGGGTATATTGGCTCGTATAAATGGCCAGAGATGAGATGCCTCCAGTTCGTCTGCAAATGTCGGGCGGCCTGAGGTAACTTTGAACAAGGAAAAGTAGTGCACAAGGAGTTCGACAAGGGATGGCACTTGTTGAATTGTTCTACAACCGAGACCGGCCTTACGTCTTGCATTGGCGTATTCCGCAGAAGGGAAGTGGTTGTAAGCTAACGGAGTTAAGACTGGTCGCTCCTTCAAGGATTCTTCTGGCTGCGGGAGTTCACTGGCCGTAACGAGGGCAAGGGCGATAATCATGATTGTTTTGCCCGTACCTAACTCTTCGCAGAGTAGACCACCCCGAGATGGCGAAAACGCTGGGCATTCCCGCAATACAAACAACGTCGACGGTTGGATATACCAACGGGTCTCCGACATGCAGGAAATGGGAATGTACGATGGGTCCAGGACGGGTTTAGTGCTCGATTCCCTTTCGAGCATAACAGCAACCGAATGTCGCTGGTAACCATATAGAGCGGTTCTTAGACCCCAGATTGTACCTCCAGATGCAACTTGATGGCAGAGACTTGAACTTTCTGTTGACGAGCTCAGATTTGGGGAAGGTAAGTCGGAGTAAATCTCGGCCATCGTGCGGTTATCCTGTCGACGATGATCGTTAGCACCGATATTAGATATCAAAGGGACAAACTCCACAAACAATGTGACTAGGTAGGAAATACTTTTGAGGGGCATTGAGAGAGGACTCGTCTGCGTCCCACAAACCACGAATTTGCTCAACGAGTGGCAAGATACTATACATATAAGCTCGAGCCTTCTTGAGCGCGCCACTGGGTCGATCGTGCAGTCGCCCACAGACGTTTGACAAGTCGTTGGGAATGAGATAAATTCTGATGAAAATGACGCGCCGACTGGTGCCAAGTCTACACGTCGCCCTGAGAAACAAGTGCTGTGTTAGAAACGCCAATTGTTGAAATAGCGTGCCCTCTGGATACGTCGACGGTTTCCTCAGTGGAAGAGAATGCCACTCCGAGTTGGACGCGCTGTGGCACGGTGGTTCGCCGTCATGGACAGCGATGGTGATCGTTCCTGCAGGGAGAAGGTTGCTCAACGAGAACGCGTCTGTGGTGTCTCTGGCATGTAAGACCAACTTGTGGTGGTCGCTGGCACAAAACGGACAGTGGGGAGATGGCAACGGACGACCCACGATCGGCATTGAAGAATTCGGAGAACACCGTCAAACGTGGATCGTAGTGAACCCGTGAGAGATACTTTCCATTCTCGTACCCTCTGCTCCTCGTCACATTAAAGTCCTTGTAGACTCAACTCTCATGGCGTTTTTGTTACAACCCTCGTGTCGCATCCCAGCAACGAGACTTGCACCGAAAAGAACTACACTTGTTCGAAAATATGCCAGCGCGCCATCCAAAGACACCATATCATGGTCAGAGTACCTCGAGATTCGCCGTCGCAAGCGCAGGTGGGAAACGGTATACCACTCGCACTATTCCGAGCGACTACTGGCTTATGCTTGCTTTCTTAAAGGCTCTGACGATCCCTTCCTCCCTCCTCGGTCTAGTGGGCGGAGCCGCGTACTTTGGGTCTTTAGAGACAGACGCGACCAAACCCATCATGGCGAGCCCTTTGCTTTATAAAAACGTGTTTAAATCAACAGACTAACTCGTGTGTCAGGGGATTGACCCCATGTTCTTCTATGGTGCCTGTACGATGGCGTGCACAGGTGAGTCTATCCAGTTGACTATCACATCTTTTTATTCATCGTATTTGAGGATTTGGATACCTTTTAGGTCCCTCGATTGGCTCAGCCTGCTGGAGAATGACCCATCGTCGTACTCTCGCCCTTATAGAGGCGAAGGATCGCGAGTTCCATAGACATATAGTCAAGAACCGTGTCGATCCAACGGCACAGAGTGCCAATAACCCCGTTCCAGATTACTATGGTATGGAACTACCCATCCCGAAACTTGTTTCGGTCTATTCATTCATCATCAGGAGAGAAAATTGGTTCTTTGCATCATTACCGTCAAGTACGCTCGTGGCACTTTTCTTCGGCTTGTCTTCTAATGTGACTCTCAGTGGCTACGGGACCAGGCAAGGTTCAGGCGAAAAGCACAGTTTCCGGAGGAATAGAAACGTGGCCATCTCGGTGCGCTATCTTATACAGTAGCATGCTGGACATATCATCATTCTACTGTACCAGACCGACAAGAGTTGGTTGCATACTTCACCAATTAACGCTTCTTGGCGACAAATTACAATGTTGGCATATATGATCATCATGTTGATGATTGGGGTGAATGCATAACATTAGCCATGTCTGAGCTAGGTCCTGGGTATTGCAAGAACCGGGCTTCGCGGAGAAAAACGTGCCAGAAGAAAAGTGAATGCACCAGAGCCATGTCCAGCATGACACGGGCTGCGAGGACAGGAAGGGTTTGGGCATGGGGTTCGACTCACAAATCCCATTAGCTCTTCGATCCTCCCCCCAAATTCCCCAATGACCAAGTTTGCATTCCGCTCGCTGCTAGAGCCTGAGGTATTACGGGGGGGGACGTTGGACTCTTTATTGCAGGAGCTTCATGACGTGAAACTGATAGTGCATAGACTGGCGTCGAATCCGCGAACAGCGCCGCAGGTCTAATAGCCCCGGAAGAAGGTGGTCGTGCACGCTTTGCAGGTAGCGCTGCAAGCATCCTACTGTGTGAACCCTTGTAATGCACAGGGCCGCTGATTGAGCGGATCTGCGGTGTCCAACGCACGTCTGGCGAAGGGGTGACTGGGATAGTTGGGTACGTCGCAATCGTAGCCTCAATATCGCCTATCGCCTTTTCCAACCATTTTTCACCTGCAGCCTCTGGCATCGAGCGACGTCTTTGTATCCAGCAGATTACCACTACGTTGTGCAGCGTGAGCAGAGCTATTATTCTCCAAAAGGGAGTTATCCAGTCAAACGCACCCAAGACAACCAGACCAAGCAGTAACAGAAAGAGAGTGGCCGATGTGGTCTGGATGGAGAGGCCCGTGCTGCTTCGAGAGGATTGGGCGATAAGTCTTGATGCTGCAAGAGACTGTGATTCAGCCTCTGGGCCAGCTGGAACGGGAGAACTCATGAGAACAAAAGGCCAGGTGATGGGTGTTGTGTCTGCAAATGCTGGTAATCTTCACCAGGTTGACTTGTTAGTAGGTCTCGACATATCATTGCCCCATAGCAACGATTGTTCCGCTTTGCATTCGTGATCAAAGCGGTAGACCGCAACTGTGATGGTAGTACACACAAGTAACGCCGATCCGACAGCCATAGCAACGCAATATGTCGAGGAAATTGCAAGGTAATATGTTCAATTGAAAGATTCGAATATGCATATGATACTGAATTGAACATGTACCTAGACGTAGTGACCAACAAAGCTCATCACCAACTAGTTGCGCGAGCTAGGCCATGTCCATCAGGATGTTCGATACAGCTCTGTGAAGTGACCGCGCCCCCTCGCTTGGGTGATAGTCGGATAAAGCCATCATAACCAGTGACTCTACTTCTTGAGGGGAGATCTTGGAAGCTTTGCCTGCGAAAGTGTATACGGCCTCCGCAGCAATAGCTTTCTTTTCATCCAACGTGAAGGGGACGAACGGAAGGACCGTAGTAACGCGAGAAACCAACGAGGCCTGTCGAGAAGGTTCAAGACGAGTCCCCCAACAAGGTATCATACTTACCCCGAGGCAGTGAGAGACACAGGGTCGCAACAAGGCCGTTAGTTCAAGGTAGTCGTCACGGGTCATTCGATTGTCTGGTTCTGCGCGTTTATCGTGATATTCAAAGACCAACTCGTGGCCAACGTTTGAGGTGGCCAACCAAATGACGTTACGCGCATCAACGTGACGTTTCCCTGCCTCGAGGGAACATCGACCTGCCAAGCGATTAGTGGAGTCGTGCGGGATTCGGTGACGAGAACGAACCCAGTTCCCAAGGCATAAGAAGAGACCAAAGCGCTTTCTGATCCTCAACTTTCTCAATTTCCTGGTGTACGGCATGAGGGACATATGCAACCATCGATCCAAGGTACTCACGTCCAACACAACGACACATCTCTTTCCTTCGTTTTCAATCAAGAATTCCGCAAGAGTACACAAGGAAGGTTCCTGAGAAATCATTATGTTGATGTCACTGACGACAGGCAGCCTAACTCACCTCGTATGGACTCATAGAATACGACTGCCAGATGTCATGAGCAGATTGTAGAGTAGTCATATTTACAGTATGAGTAGGGACATCGAGCAAGAACCCAACTAATCAAAGATGTCAAAGGTCAAACATACGGCAAGTAAAATGGCGTACATTTCCGTGCTAGCAGACTCTTTCCATGACCGCTTGGACCTGTGCCAGGATTTATACGACTGCGAACGATGGATCAGGCTCACATACCACACAGTAAAACCACGATAGGAGCCACGGCCAACTTCTGGGAATGCATGCTGAGAACTCGGAAGAGCTGCTCCAGTGCCCAATCTTGTCCAATGACGTCGTACCGCACTCGCGTTAGAGGGCGGAAGAACGAGCGGTAGATTAATTGTGATGTCTGGCGAGTATGAATCGCATCTGCTCGGGCGACGAAATATCTACGGATATCGGCTGAATGGGTCACGAGGAAAACAAACAATATGAATCACCTTGTAGCTGGATCCATTCCCTCCAGTGTGGTCTCTGGAGGCGGAGCACTTGGCTCATTGATGCCATGTGCGCGCGGTGCAGGATTCAAGGTCGGATTTTGCAATGCTGAGGGGTTCGCACCATATGCGAGTAGCGCTTTTACAATCTCCGGTTTGTGCGTTAGCTTGTCGTTCGTAAGTGTAAACGCTAGAGCGGACTGAGGCCCAACAGAATCGTTTGGACCTGCATCGCCACTCTCGAGGACCTGGCGCACTTGATCCACATCGTCGCTTGCAATAGCGAAAAGAAGGGTGGGTTTTGGTGTCGCAATGGCATGAACGGGACGTGCAAGAACAGGAGCAGGGCAAGCCCAGCCATCTGTGTGATTGGATTGGTCGAGTTGCGATATCGTCCGGCCGCCCTCGTCGACCTCCTCTTCTTCGTCTACGGAGTAAGAAAGACTTAATATCGAAGTCCTCCTGGACCGTTGACGGGTATCATCAACTGGAGTATAGTTTCGAGAACCTGCTCGATAATGTGATAGACGCCAAGACTTTGACCGCCGAACGGGTGCAGAAACGGAGCGCAATTCATGATGTGTCGAGAGTAGCTGCGGTGCAAAACAAGTGTCATTGGTAGCTTGCAGGACGGGAGAGCTGGAACGGGAACGCTGTAGGGTATGATGTGTTTGCTCGGGTATTTGTTTACATGGAGACGAGAGCTATCGCTGGTGAACTCGCGGACTTCAAGAAAATGCAGCTGACATACCAGTGAATTACGTGAAAAAGAAGTAGTAGATGATACACTGGGCGATTGCGGGGTGGATGAGTTAAATAAATGGTCTACTTTCAAGTAATGCTTATCAGTGTCGTGAGGGGAAGGAGTCAAGTATACTTACAAGACAGAATGCTAGTTGCAATGCTTGATGAATGAGTGGACAATATAGACGATCTCTTATGAATAACGGAGGACTGGATAAGAGGACTAGTGAGTGGTGTAACAGTACGAGAAAGCCACTGACCAGGCGAAGCTGTTTCAATCCCCCTGTGGGAGGAGCAGACATCGATTGCGCGGGTAAGGGCGACCGCATTGGGAAAGAACCATGGGTTGCGGAGGATGCTCCTTGAGGCAAATCCTCGTATGACATGTCAGTTCGAATGCGTAACGCCTCTCGGAGCTGAGATGCAGCGTCCAATGGGAGCGAAGTCCGTGATGACTGTGTAGGAAGCGCGGGCTAAGTATGAGTGAGTCCGAATGTCTGTAAATCAACATGGCTCACATACCCGCGGTTTGTGGCGCCGGAACCCTAACGGAACCATTGTGCTCCCAACCTCCCTAGCACGCAACCGGGTAGACGGGCGCGCAGAGGAAGCCACTTTGATGCTACCAGGACGGTTCGGAACAGGCTCCGCGAGGGAAGAAGACAGAAATGACCTCCGCCCAGTCAAAAGAGGACGAAGGGCTGTCTCAGATCGTGGCGAATCCGTACCAGAATTACTACGCTCAACGTTAGAACATGGAGAGGGTCCTGTTTGAAAGGCGAGGTCCCAACGATGCTGGGGTCGGAGGGGCCCTTCCAATATATTAGACACATCAAGAGGTAGCGCGGCCTTGTGTGTGGGCCAAGAGATACCATCGGGTGTGCCATCGTCAATGTACTGGTCATAGAATGAATTCGCAGGATCGACCAAAGCCAGTGGCGGTGATGGTGATTTCGATGTAGGAGAGCTGCCCTCGTGAATAGTCACAGGGGATGACTTTCCTTTAACGGTGAGGTCCGATACAGCTCGACTCCTTCGCGACGTAAAATCATCGTCCAAATCAGGTGACTTAAACGGAGGTAGCTGGCCTGGCCGCATTTTCTCCGTCAGGTCAGCGCCCGAGAACAACTGTTGCACCTCTTCCTGCTGCGATACTGTCCACGTTTTTGACCCATGCCCTCCAAAATCCGCTACACTGGCATTGGACAGGACGGAGGAACCCTCACTGAGGGAGGGATGTCCAGCGAACTCAGCGGACAAGAAGGGCGGAGGAAGAGGAAAAGACAACTGTTGGGTGAAATTTTCACATTCAGAGTCATGGCGCCCGACGACGGTACTGGACCTCGAACGGACCTCTATGAGTGGACTTTGGCCAACGAGTACCTCAGGGCACCCGAGTTCGCCGCTCTCGACACCTGGAGGCGCATGTCCAAGATCCAAGTTGGAACGGTCTCCCTGGTGAGTCCCAACATTTGCCGGAGGTGTGTTATGTTTTCCACCTGCATCCTGTGTACCACACCCAAGGACATTTTCGACCACAGACGGGCTGTGAGAGCTCTCTGCCGATGCGCACGGTCTCGTAGAACGTTCATTAAAACACGAAACATGAAACGAGCACCCCGGACTCCGGACCTGTTTGGGAACTCTAATATCGCCAGTAGCCGCCGGAGTAAAAGAGGACGTGCTCTCCCTTGACGAATTCGATTTCGGAGAAAGTGAACTGCAATGCAACACACTCGGCGAATGTTCAGGTAAAATGGCAACATTTTGCGAGCAGGATTCATGAGGATCGTTGGCATCCAGACATGCAGGACTGGAAGCGTCCTTGAAAAGAAGACTATGAACCGATGTGCTCAAACTCGGAGGGATCTTATCGGACTGGGAAACACCAAACACACGTTCCTGGGAGGAAGACTCCCAGGTGTTGTCGGCGAACGGGGAAACGTGGGCAAGACCGTCTTTCGCCGAAGAAAAATCGGGGGAAGTGCCCACTAACGCACTGGGTGCCGGAGAACGTCTGTTGAAAACACCAGGTAGAGGTTCCTGCATCGTGATAATGTTTTCTGGAGAATGCTCATCGTTGCCAGAAGTGAATACCATATTGGAGTCGGCATCGCTTTTTTCTGGGAGTGAAGATTTCGTGTCTGAGGCTTCTGTCTCAAGTACCCCAGTGTTGTCAATCTGACTCTCCAGACCCATCGTAACGGAGGAAGACGACCTGTGCACGTTTGCATCACTGCGATGCGAGGTATCAGGGGTTGAGCATCCCGAGACGGATGAAAGGAAGGGATCCCGTTTGTCAGACGATACCCTAGAGACATCGCTCAAGTCTTCACACGAAGGTTGCGTTGTGAGCGCAGTCTTGAAGGACAAGTTATCATCGGAAACGAGCCAAAGCTGGTTGCACGAGTCCACGTCGCATTCCTCTGCTGGATGAATATGTTCGAGGGAGTGCTGCCGGGGGCTAAGGATAACCACCGGAATCTTTGATGGCATATCTTTGACATTGTGTTCTGTGAGATTCACTTGCAAGCGGTCATCATCCGCATTTTCTCCCCGTTCTTCAGAAGCCAATGTGTCATAGGCATCCAAGATAATGTGTGCAGCATCCTCATCCTCTAAGCCATGCTTGGAACACCCATCAGACTCAACTTCCCTGATGCCTTTAATGGGATCATGACAGGAGAGGCGAACAGCGTCAACATCACATGATACTTTGCTATCCCTGGGTGCGAGTAAGGAGTGTGATGCCTGCCGTGAATGACAGTGGAATGTCACTGGAGAGCAAATGTTTCTCGGGGGAGAACGCGGAAACGGAAGAGGGCCAACCCAATTTGCTCCATCGGCATACCCCGAATCTATGGAGTCCCCTCTTTTGGCTCTGGAGCTGAACGAAGGAATGGGAAATGGCCGGAGCTTGGCAGAGAGTTCGACGGGAGATAAGAGGTCCGCAGTACTGCCCTCAGTTGATCTGAGCCGCTCGAATACATGATTCCTAGGAGAGGACAGTAGCGACGCGCCGGTGCACGAAGAGAGAGTAGATTGCCGGTTGGACACCACTACGGTAATATTCTCTTCGCCACGGTCACTTGCGTCGTCACTGCTGCATTCTGATCCTATTGCATATATTTCCGCGTTGTCCACGAAATAGGATATAGTATCCTCAACGACAGATTCTGTATCGTCATGCACAGGCAAGAACGCGGCGACGGCTTCATCATCCACTTCGGAGGAATGAGGTTCCGCTTGAGGTTTCGTCTGAGATTCAGACGGATTGACCAAAGTAGCCTTTGAGTCAAAGGAGAGAACTGCGCTGGGGTCCGAATAACCTGTCTCGGTATGAACAACGTCACCAGTAACATCAAAGCCTGACGTAACCGAATTCGATTCCGAAGTAAAGTCGGTGGAGATACGTGTCGTACTCTGCAAGCTGGTCGGCGATGCTCGAGCGGCATCCTCGGCAGAGGGAGGCCCAATGACGTCGGAAAGCACGGATAAGAGTCCTGAGTAACGCGACGAGTCTTGAATGGGGCTTGCCAGGCTCTCTGGACTAGGAGAGTTGTCTGAACGGGGACTGGCGGAGTCAACAACGACGGAAGGCGGATCGAAGACGGGCTTTGGGAGAACAGGCCGCGGTTTGAGTTGACTAGTACTAAGTGGTGGCTGGCTCAAGGCACTCTTGACCTTGATATCGTGGAGAAAATTGCACGAATCTGCAAAGAGGCATCGTCCTTGAGAAAAGAACGGACATGGCCGTGCTGGTGTGCATGAGAAGGAGAAGGCGCGGAGATAAAGAAATATCCTACTTCTCTTCAGCCAAGGTGGGTGTTGAACGGACATCCCAACAGTTCATGGAGCGTGAACCGGCACGGACGAGCAGCAGAACATGGACTGGCAAGTTCAAGTACCAACGTTACCGGCAATCACTGTTTTGCAGATCACAGCCACCGTCACTACCGAACTTACCATCATTAAATGGCAGCAGCTCGGATTGCCCGTCTCACGCTCTTCTCAGGTCCTCAGTGCTCTCTGTGTGAGGTATGTATTGTCCAACGCTTGCGAATGTCTAGTGACGCTCGCAACCGTCCAGATTGCGAAGGTTGAACTAGCCAAAGTGAAGAAACAGGTAAGCATTGTGCTAGTACTTGGCGCCTAAACTTACTCATCAGAGGTGCCTAGCGGGAATTCGAACTAAAAGTCATCAACATCCAGGACAAAGGTCAGGAAAAGTGGAAGAAGAGATATGTTTACTGGATACCTGCCCTGCACCTCGACGGGATGGAGATAGCCAAGGGTCGCTGGGATGCCTCCACGGTACTCGAGGCGTTGAAGGAACGGGAAGCGAAACTTCAGTCCGAGAAATCGGCAGAATAGTCGACGACACCGGCAGCTGTTTCATTGTCGACCCCACCCCATCTGCCCAATGGCATTTATGCCTATACGACAGAGTCCCCGGTGTCACTCTCGGAGAAGATAAAAACTCTTTGCTTCCGCCTGCAGGCCAAGACGTCAGGCTGTGTTTCAATTGCGGTTCTCCCAACCATGCTGTTGTGTCGTGTCCGGAACCCATCGATCGACAACTCGTCTCGTTATCCCGTCAACTCTTCAATTTCCACCATCCCGATACAGGCGGGCAGGAGTTTACGCGCTTTCATATAGCCGAAGGATGGAAACAACGACGCTTTGAGTGGCTCAAATCCTATAAGCCTGGCGTGATTCGTACCCCTCTTTTACGGGACGCCCTTGGTTTACAGGGAGGGGATCCAGGGAGCACAGTCGAATGGCTCCGTAATATGGCGTACTGGGGCTACCCTCCTGGTTGGGTTGGTAGCCAAGACCCGGCGGAGCTGGCATTTTATCGCATCCTGGAAGATGGAGGAGAAGAGAAAGACGCCAGCGCAGAATGGCATTCATTCACCATCTTCGAGGGTGCAGATAACAACGAAACAATCGACCTAAGACTCTTTAGTCCGCATGGTCGTTCGTCGTTGACTGTGTCTGATGATAAAGAGTGGACTCGATGGGCAACCTACCCAGACACATATTTCTCTTCCACAGCGCTCTCTGTTTACAATGGCGTTCCACTCGACAGGATGGGTTCACCCCCTGCAGTGAGTGCTACGTTCACTCAGGAACGAAAGGCTCTCTGGGAACGCATACTGTCTGGTGGTTTAGGTACAAGCCACGCTTTATCAGTGCCACCGTGGAGAATGCCTGGCGCGTTTGGTGCCTCGAGTTCTTTGCCCGTGGTCAATTTCGTTCCCCCACCTCCCCCCACCTCGCCTCCGCCACTTCCACCTATACCGGGTTCTCCTTTCAGAGAATCCTTCACCAATGATAGATCCGTGATTGACATGGATGTATCCGACGATTCTGAATAGCTTTCGTTTTCATCGTCAAGGGTACATAAACGTTACATTGTATACGTTACGCAAGTTGAATGATAACATTATGCTAGTTTGCTGGGTAAAGCTACACCTTGTCATGCCAGCTGATACAACATTACAGCAACACAAAATATGCTATGTGTTAAGTCAGAATGTCTTATAACAAAAGTCCTCTTGTTCGTTCTCGTTCGTGCACAAGTCTGCAGGGCCCGAGGGTCATCCGTTGGTCATGTCGTGTTTCCATAATCAATCAATGATCAGGGTATGATCAGAGAGCGGTGGTGCTGGATTGGAAGTGTGGTTTCGCATCAAGCGGTGGTGATCGTGAGCGGGAAGCAGTACTAGTCGGGCGTGCTGCATAACGTGGCAACGTCTCAAGGGGCTTGGAAATAAGGAAGCCTACGAAAACGGTCAGTGTCATGGAATGACGTCAAAGAACGATACAAACCCTTCATCCCTGCTGCCTTCTCGCCCTGACGTCCAAAACCGTATCCGGCACGGTTCACACTCCTTGCAGTGACTGGCTCGGGAAGCTTTTCCTCGTACACAGTCGAAGAAGCAAAAGACCGTCCAGAAGCTGCAGTACCGGAACGGTTCAGATTTGCAGCAGGAGGCAAGTGAGTGGGAAGGGCGTCCTTGGGACCTGCACGCCATGCCCTGATGGACCGTCTTTCTTTAGCCGACTCGCGGAAGATAAGACCGAGGAGCATGTTGAGGCAACCAATGACAAAGAGGAAGAAGGCAGCCACGAGGGTGAAATCGTCAACGTGTTGAGAGAGGACTGAGGCACCAATTCTATGAAGGAATGAGCCCACCGACAGGCATGAAACAACAACAGAAAACACACAGTCCCTGGAAAATGCCCAAAGCACCGAGACCGAACTGGGTGCCTAACACGGGGAAGAAACGATCAAAGAATGCGGCAGGCCAGCCAATTTCGGACAAAACGAGGGTGATGACTTGGAAAATAATGAGGAGGCGATTTATGACCGCCCAGAAAACACCACCAATTTGATTTGGGACCGTGCTGTCTCTGTAGGGACGTGAGCATGTGGGGAAGAATGCGAGGCAAGCACCCACAATATGTATTCACAGTCGGCGAAATTTTGAGCGGTGGCATTGCCACTTTGCTTGGCCAAGTCATATGCGTTCACAGCGTCGATGTCGGTGACGATGACAAGGATACTGCTGGCGAATACAAGCACAAGGGATACGATACTGAGTACACGGACAACGTTGAGACCAAAGAAAACATCTGGGAGAGATGCGTAAACGGCATGGTGGACAGCAAGGGAGACCTACAGGTGCGCATAGGAGCCATCAAGGTAGCAAGGAGAGTGGGGAAACAAAGGACGAGGTGACCCAGCACCGGATGAAAGGAGACCAAGGGAACGAGAATGAGGTGACCATTGAAACGGCCCAGGGTTATATAGTAACGGTGAGTCCGTTCACAAAGCGTTCTATTGTTCTCTTCGGGAACCACTCAATATCATAGATTACGTAACACAGATCCCATTGTTGCCTCCTGTCTACCAAGACCAACGCAAAAAAAAAAAAAAGACCAAGGAAGAAGGGGAACTGCATGCGCTGTCCATAGACTATAGAGTTGCTTGAAACGACAGGAAATGTTATGCACAGCAGACATAAAAATTTTGGTCCATGTAAAAACGGTTCTCGTGATGGTATGCTCATCGTAGGTCATAAGGTGGCATCTCGTGCTCGCTTCAGCGTGAGTACGCGGGTGGATCGCTCTCCGGAACTCGTCCTCCGTCGGTGTGCACGATGACATTCGATGAACGCACAGAAGAAATTTGACGCGCAGCTGAGGGCACGCTTTCGGTTGGAGAGGGGGGGCTATCGTTGACAATTTGTAGGATATGCCGCTCGGCAGGAGGAATGGGACTTCCAGTGCGATTTAATGGTTCAAGAACTGCTAGGTCATCCATGTTTGGTGACCAATCACCGAGCAGTGCAGGGGTCGTTTGACCGTCATCTATCAGAGGCCGCGCATTATTCGATTGCATGACCATCGACAACGAACGGGGCTCCGTCTCGGCGCCACCAACAGAACTTCGCGCCCTCAGTCCAGAATTCGTTTGAACGGTCCCAGCCGTAGAAGGTCTCGAGGAATGGGTACCTTGTAGCAATGGCGTCGCTGAAAATGAAGTCTGACGGCTATGTGAACCCGAATGTTCGCTGAGCGAGCCGTATCTTGATGTCCTCACGGGCTCGCCGGCTGCAGCGGGCGGGGCGATACGTCCGACAAGTCCGTATTGGTAAGGCTTGGGTTCGGCATTCGAACCCAGTCTGTCGCGCCCACGGCGCGTAGGTGGCTGCCATGCTTCCTCGTTGTGAAGATCCTCCTTGTCAAAGATATCATCCCATGTTCGACGCCTCCGACTGGGAGACATAGTCAGTAAACAGATGTGAAACACAATCACCACAATCTCACCATAGCCACCAGAGGGATCCGACAATGGCGATTAGCCCAAGGAACCCACCGAGAACGCCTCCGACTATGGGAGCAACATTCGTACCCGATCCTTGTGAGGCATCGTTATTATTTTGCAAGAGAGGAGAGGTGGAAGGGTTGTTGACGGAAGTAGCAAGGTAGACGGGAGTAGGGGGAAGTGTGGAGACCATTGTGACAACGGTTTGCACGACGGAGCCATCTGCGAGGGTGGCCGAGGTTGACTCGACTACCGTGGAGGGCTGGGGAGTGCTTTGAACGAGAATAGATGTGGTTAATGGGGTATCCAGCGAAGACGGTTGTGACGCAGGTGAGCTCCCTCCATCAGAGCATGAAGCAAACAGGGTCTGAGTAGGCTGTGCATCTGTGACCGGGACAGTTATGACGACGGGTACTTGGGCGCCTTGGCCACCACCTAGCAGATTTGGATCAGCGTCCACGATCAAAACATCTATTTGGTTCCACTAGAGCGACCGAAGTGCGTCCCGGTCTCATGACGCCGTAGACACAGAGTTGGAATAGGAGGGAAATCGGATGCAGGACAGGGCACTGACCTACGGTGTTCAACTGGGTGACTTGGGTAGATGATATACAACCAACTGATGAGCCATTGATCGTGCCCGAGGCAACACAGGACTGCTGCACGACAGTGGTCACCTGAGCGTTTCCTGCGCTTTGAGAGTACGAGGTCGAAGGGTAAAACGATGTGACTGTGGCATACAGGGTTGCGGTAGGTGTCGGGGTACAGGCCATGCCAGGGTAGACCAAGGGGAAACTCTATGATAGGGCGCTCAGGCAAGGATGGGATGAAGGAAAAGAGTGAAAGACAAGGAGAAAGCAGACCGAGAGAGCGCGTGGTCTTGACACACTAACACCGCAATTCAGGCCCATATAGCTAACCCTGAGGAACACAAGGAAAACCAGAACGGTCCATCAAGTAAACGCGACCAAGATACAACGCGAAAACAACTATGGAATCTCTGAGAGCCGGGACGAGTCACTCTTCCTTCGTCTCGGCTCATCCAGGTCCAGCGTCCTGCGCTCGTCCGACGGTGACCAAGTGGCTCGACGTCCCCGCTTATCCTCGACCACAGCCCCTGAAAAGCATCCACCATTCCCTCCCAATTCCATAAATTCGTCCGGGGACCTGATGTCAAGGACGGGCTCGGCAGCATAACACACATTTTCAACTGAGATGACAGCCTTGCTCCCCTTGCTCACCCGTCGCCACAGCGTTCTGCCTGTCTTCTTCACAAACCTTGCCAACGTGACGAGGGGATCCTCCAAGACGTCCTCCGGCAAGCCAGGATCTGTGGACCACAACAACGGGCCAGCTTCCTGCTGGATAGCTCGTTTGCGGCGCGAACGCGCGGATGCCCCGAGAGGAGCCAAGGACCGCTTCCTGGCAGGATCGGTCTGCGGAAGCGGCGCAAACTTGACAGAGGGGGTGCCGGGTGAAGAGCCCAGCGATGAGCGGGCTTCGGATAATGTTTCAGGGTTGAGCAGGGTGGGCGAGCCCGTGCCAATGGAGGACTTGGAATCGAGGGGGATGTCAGATAAGACTCGGTTGGGTGACATTTGGCGTCAATAAGAAAAAGAAAAGGAGCGTGATGGTGAATGAATGTGAAACAACGGACACCGCCCAGAAGTGCAGTGTTGGACAGGTATAATGTGACCTTTCTAGTTGTCACACCTGATGAGCATTGTTCGCCTAGACTCTCAGTATGCTCGGAAACGATCCAACACCGCTCAATCTCTTGCCAGGATGGTCCCAAACACCCCTGGGGCACCATTAAAGCTGGGCGACTTCAAGGTCCTCAACACTTGGGTTCATGACCCAAAGGAGTCCGCCAAGGTCATCTTCAATCAGTCATGGTGGCCCGGCGTCGTAGAGGGCGACTTGCTCTGCGTAACCCAGTCCGAAAGCACCTCTGGTTACCTGTTCGTCGTGCCCAGAGACGAAGGCTGCTCCAAGCCTACCCTTCAGGCAAATCCCCCTCCGTTCTCTGCCATCTTTCTATTCATCCCCAAAACTTTCCAGATATCTTTACCCAGAAATGTCGCCGATGCATTTTCCATGAAAAATAATACAGAGGTCACAGTGACCAAGGTACACATGATCGTGATACACGTTCACCGTCGACCCACGCAATCGTCTAGGTAGACAAGGCTAGTCATTCAGCCGATTATGTCGAGTTTTCTTTCGCAGATCAGTACTTGGGTCGCAATGAGATGTGGAGGCTTGGTAAACAACTTGTCGGTCAATGTGTCTTTGTTGAACAAGACATTTCCTTCATCGGTATGATCCCCGCAAAGGTTCAGAGCATCCATGTCAAGGGCCGACAGGTATGACCAACACCGACTTTGAAATCACCATTTTATTCACCCAGTATCAGGTATCCTCGGGCTATGTGACATCAGCCACTAAAACAGTCTTTAGGTCCCTGTCAGCCAAGGTCACGATATTCATCCAAGTCTGCCGTGAACTCTGGCAGTTCGCTGGGGACGGAGAGCGTTTTAATGAAAAAATAGTGCACTCTTTTCTCCCGACTCTTTTTTCGAAATGGCGGGAAGCGGGTACAAACCACACCGTCACAATCGTGTTGATTTCCAGAGTTTTTTATGAAGTGACAGAGCTGGAGTACGCCGCGGGACCCTTGCGTCGTGACGAGGACGGAAGATGGTACAAGGACTTTTTCAAGATCATCACAGATTTGGAAGTCATCAATGACTGGAAACCAAACCTGTTCCTTCTCAAGGATTCCTTCTGGGCATTTCAGCGCGACATTCTTTTAGCACACCATTACCATCAGGCTTCCATGGAGTCTACCAGACCAGACCAAGCGCGCTTGGTCGGACAGATATCATACGCTCACGATGGTCCAGTCCTTGAGGCACTTAACCTTGGCCTCAATCCCAACGAAACTCATTACATCGACCGTTCTCTATCTTTGACTGGTGTTTCAACGATGATTATAACACCAGGAACTGGATACTTTCGTGTATCCAAACAGCTTTTACGCCTTACGACGACTAGAATGTTGGACCAAGGTTTCGGCCTTGACCTCGTCTCTCTTGCAAAGGCTCCCTTGCATCAGAGTCCGATCTTCAGCTTTCAAGGGTACGAGCCCAAGGTCGAAAAGGATGTGACAAGCAGTGTCCGCGACTTGGATCCACTATGGGGTGGGGATGAGACACCCAACGACACGACTGCGCGCCAAAAGCTGACCTTTTGGTGGGAGCCATTCTGGATTGGTGTGACGTTCTGGGACAAACAAATGGACCTTCCTTTCCGGAGGGATAGGTCAGTTTCGATGCAATCGGTCCTTCTTTCGCGGGGGAAGACTAACATCTTGATTTTGTCAGGTTCGTCGCAAGGGCTAAAATGCATGAAATACAAATGCTCGGGCTATTGGAGCACGATGTCCTCTCGACTATCGAGGTTCCTTTCTTACTCGAATTCCGAGACATGTCAGCTACCCCTCGAAACTCGTACGTTGAGGACCGGGCTCCATCTGCAGCTGAGGCGGAACAGGCAGACTTGGACCTTTTTATCCTCAAGCGAGAAAATAGGCCCGCAAGCAGCACTAGGACGTCATCGAGTACGAATAGCACTGTGATCCCTTCCCCTTATCGCTCATCTACGGTCACCGAAAGGCGTGGCTTGAATGCTCACCGCACCTCCATTGTCTCCACGCGTATTGCCCCGATCGAAGAGAGTCCACGTCGAATCATCATGGAACTCCCCCCAGAAGGTAACGAAGATGGTCCGGTGCCTTCGGTCACTGGACTGAGTACCTCGCCGTCTCAGTCCTCCATGAGGTCGAGTTGTTCGGTCTCGACAACCGTTTCGGCTATAGCAACGTCCGACCATGCCCCAACGTCTACCACCTCTCGGCTTGCAAAGCTTACTCCTTCTTGGCTCTATAATCCCTTCCGGAGTAGCTTGACAGTTGAACCACAGTCATCGCCGAGCACTCTGACCCATAACACGAACCCGGCTACACCCACCCCATCTGTTCGCGTTCCCATTCCTAACAGGCCCGTGACGCCATCTGCGTCCGTTTCACGTTCACCACAGCCGATGGCAATTATCCAGACTGCCTCTGGAAGGACGACACTTAGCCGCACGTACGAAGAGGAACCACCAATTGCGAACCCCCACCGTGGCTCCATGTCACGATACTCGCCCATGAGCACACCGCCGCGCGATGAAGCGACATTCGGGAAGCGTCGCACGCTCCCACCCAACGTACCACTGTCATCCACTTCGCCGCAGTCAAGTTCTCGGACGAATCCCTCACGTCCCCAGTTTGCGGTTTCGTACACACAGTCATCGCTCGCTCGCCGTTGGGAACACATCTTTCCGTCTCCGATATACAAACACGAGGTCAAGTGGAAATCCATGGTCACGCCTTCTTGCCTCCCGCTTACAGTCGAGCACTTTCCGAGCAACGCAGAATTAGAGTCGTCCTATGATGTTTTCTCGTACGACTTTGTTGTCGACCCCACGGAGATGCGTTCTTTTTTGGTGAGGCCACCGAACGTGCAGGGCACGGTCGACGAAGTCCGTCGCACTTGGGCGCTGGTCGTGATGCGAGGAATGGTGGCCGTCCGACTCGCACAAGGCTTTCAATTCGTGCTTCGTTCCCAGACTGTATCCGATGAAAAATCAGCGTTGCAGCGTCCCAAGTCGTTCATGGGTGAAGGGGACGCCGCGCCGAAACCGAGCGGTGCGGCTGAAGTCCTGAACTCGACCAGGGATCCCGTATACCTGAGCATGAGCAACGAGATACACCTGATATCGTATACTGGGGAAGCGATACAGGTCCGTCGGTATGTTCGGAGGATGCCTCCGACCCATCCGTTTGACTACGAATGCTTGATCTGGCCAAAGCTGGGTGTTGGTTACACGGAACTAAAGACCAAATTTGTATCACACGGACTGGAGAATTATGGGTGGAATAGGTGAGCGGGTTGCATGTCGACCAAACGGTGTGTACTCAATGTAAGCATTGGTAGGCTGGACATGTTGGTCGCAGGCTATGAACACCAGTTCAACGAGTCCCTGCGCTATTGGCGTACGAGATTCGTTATCATTCCGTCGGCCGAGCCACCCGAGGTTACGAGCGGACCGAGCGGGGAGAGACTGAACGAGGAAGAGATCCGGCTCATGGGTATGGACAGGCTTGCAGAGATATTCACCAAAGCACGATGGCAACCACCGGACGAACGCGGGCAACAGCTGCCCCCTGTCAGGTTCTTGCCCACGACGCTAGGTCCAGCCTACTCTGTCCTCGATGATTCGCTCATGTCGCAGCTGGACGAGATATATGCGGCCGGTCCACTCAAGAAAAAGGTGAAGAGTGAGCGGGAAATTGGGGATATGTCTCTCCCTGCGATTGCAAAGGCGATGCGCGACGACGACGGTGTGCCCATCAAACTCCACCGATGGCATCGAAAGAAATATCCAGACTCGTTCACCGGATTTGATTTCGTGTCCTGGCTTGTCCGGGAGTTCAGGGATGTCTCTTCAAGGGAACAAGGCACAGAGTGGGGAACGAAACTGCTCGAGCATGGGCTCTTCACACACTGTACGGGACGCCACGGCTTTTTGGACGGGTGAGTGGCCACTGCTGTGAGACCTTGGTTCGGCAACCGATCAAAGCGTTTTAGCCACTACTTTTACCAGCTCAGTGGCGAATACGTGACAGTGAGCACACCTTCCAGAGGGTGGTTCAAAGCGAGTCGTCATACACAGTATGACGACATTTTGATTGGACGGAACCACCACGCATCTGGTCATGGGAAGGCGAGTGGGGTCAGCCCGAAGCGGACGAGGAAACGCTTGATCCTCACACAAAGCATGATTATTGATGTCGACCCTGGAAAGGTGGGTTCTTCTGTGAGTTCCCCTATCTGGTTCTGACACGAATCGTGGTGCGCAGAAAAGTGACCTAGCAGAATCTGTTATCTTGCACCATGACATCATACATAACCCAGGGACCGTCTTCCATTTCGAGCTTCAATGGATCGGCTCCACTGCTCGATGCATCGAGGACACACTTCGACAATGGAGTAGAGCAATAGAAAGATATGGACTCAAGCTCGTGGAAGCATATGTGACCGAAATCAGTGACGTCCGGGACCGTAACGCGTTTCAATCGTGCTTCCCATTGCGTCTAGCCGTTCCCCCACCGGTGGTGCCTGACCTGGAAAAGAGGATCCCAGAGTACTCACAATCCACGCACTATTTTGAGTACGCGCTCCTCAGGCGATTTGGGTTTATCATCGATGTTGAAGCGGTGAACATGTACCCAAAGGATGTGGACGTGGTTTACTCGTACCGGCGGGCGCCGTTCAAACACTCACAGTTCGTTCACCGATCAGGCGTCGCGTTCGTACAGGTGTTGGGGGGCTCGCAGGGGTTCCTCTTCTTGACGAACCGCCCCATGGGTGCTGGCCGCGTGGGTGCGGCGATGAAGAGTAGAGACAAACCTGCGGTCGCTGCGGACGAAATTCGATCCAGACTCTACGAATTCTGCTCCAACGAAGCTGCGCTGACGAAATTCTACGAGGAAGAGCTTGGTGCCCTTGGCCCCGACGATCCACCACCGTTGAGTATATAGGTCATGGTCGAATAAAGAATTACGATACGGAGCTTGCATTAACAATCACCTCACGGCCATTGCTTCGCACGGACCGCCTCAGGGGATCTCGCGAGAGGGGTTTGCGCATGTCTGGTGTGGATTGAGTACTGTGCAGACTGCGGTAGACCCAGACTCACCGAACGCGTCCTCTTCATCCTTGCCAGCCTTGCCGACGCCCAAGGTGCCATAGTATTCTCTCACTCTGCGATAGACACTATAACCGAACCCCTCGTACATGGTTATCGCGAGCGCGTTGTTACAGCGCACGTAAAGATCGACAAAGAACCCCTTGTAGTGTTCGTCAGACACGAGTTCCAGACGGCTGACCATGCTGCGCGCGAGGGAGAGACGGCGGTACTCAGGTGCAACGGTCAACGCGGTGATATGACCATGCCACTCGGCGGAGGAGCCTTCGGCCTTTCCAAGAACTATTCAAGAACGGTGTTTGTACGATCGATGAGACACAGGATAAAGATCGTACTGTACCCCATCATGCGACCACTGGGTGCTTCTTGAACACAGCACAAGTCAGGCCACCGTGAGAGATAGGACAGATAAAAGCTGACACCATACTGGTTGCAGATCAGTCAGCAATATGCGTTGGCATGTACGGCATTTGTCACCTACAGTTTCAGTCCAGACGTCCAGATTGCTGAGGGGAAAGCGTAAGCGTGTCAAGGGAAGAAGAACCGAGCGTACATGTTGTTGAACTTGAACATGTCCGTCGCGACAAACGGTCTGAGGATGCTCATGATAGAGGCTTTGGATCCTAACAGGGACAAACAAAGAGCCATTGCGGTGTAGTTGTCGTTGATTGGATGAGAGACCCCTGGAACCTTATTCTCTGTCTGCCAATTTTCCCAACTTCTTCAGTGGAGCAATGTATCAGCAGTTTTCTGCGACTGTACCCCCCGACTATGGACATACCCCACTGATGGGGTCCCTCTCTGCGGGACCAAGCACGGTGTCACCGGAGGCCACGACGACGACGACGACGACGACGACTTCGAGCCAGAAGCCGCCACCGCTTGTCGCTACGGGCGACTGGGCGCACGAACTCGTCCAACTCGCGAGAACTGCTGAGCTCAAGTACGTTTACAAGGCACCATTCCTGAGGGTCCTTCTTTTGGGGCTCGTCTGACTTGGTTCGGCTGGGTCACTTCTTAGGAAGCACTCGCTAACCCTACAACTGCACACGGCACATATTGTTTCTGCACACGCGAGTTTGGAACAAAAGGACAAGGCGATACAGGATGTCAGAGAACAGAAAAATAAGTAGGTCATGATGTGAATGATGGATGGATGGATGGATGATGATGCTGTTGCTCCCACATGAATTCTCACACGATGTTCTAATCCATTTTTGTGATGTAGACTTGACAGCGAACGAACGCGATTACTGAATGCACTTGCAGAGGTTCGAGTTCCACCGCTTGCCACGAATGCTCTTGTTGATGGATCGGGTCATAGATCAATTCGGACCGTGACAAGGTGGGTGGTCTGATGTGATGGACATGTGTGTGTGTGGGTGTTGAGATTATCCAGGCGGACCTGCTCGAGGCCACCATTTCGCGAGAGTAGGTCCGTGTTAGCTGATTCGAATAGATTTGATAGTAAACAGGGTTAAAGATGTACCGAACTGCGACAACAGATCGCAACGTTACAAGACGGGGACTATGCTGCGGCGAAGACGGAAGTGGACCGGTTGCGGCAAGAACTAGGTCAACCGCCACTGCCACCACTGCAGGCGACGTTGGACGAGAAGACGACGGAGTGCGTCCACCTTTTTTCCTTTTCCTTTTCGCGTCCATCACCTCACACCCGTACAGGTATCTACGCGATCGCCGGGTGAATGGTGAGAAACGGAGTGTGAGTCAGGATGGACCGGGCATCACCAAACGACCGAGGGGACGGCCAAAGGGGAGTAAAAACCGGACACCCAAGTCGGGAGGGGCTTAGCACATTCAATGACTCATCACATGTACACGCTCACTCATTTGCATGCCGTGTCTGCCGCGATGCCGTCCGCCTACACGGTGCACCCGTTCTGCCGACGGAAGGTCTGCCGCGATGCCGTGCCGAGTATACCATATAAGGTAAGCTATGAGTCTCGCTCGGCTCCCCATTGCTAATCCCCACTCCTTCCGCTTTCGTCATCTTCCGATTCGGCCCTTTCGCTCTCCCGTCCCCCTTTATAATGCCTCCTCATCCCACTCCTTTCCCCCCACAATGGCCCGCTCACCCCTCCACCACGCCAGTCTGGTAGACCCCGCCCTCCACTCACGCGCGCTGCTTGAGCTGATCGACATCAAGCTCTCGCGACCGGTCATGGGTACGTCGCTTGCACCACGGATCGCTCACTGACTCACCCCCTCTTGCAGAGTATGTGATCGACACCGTCGTGGACACAGTCGACTATGCCATGGACCGCCCCTCTTCCTCGCGCCGTGGTCGCACCCACGCACGCCGCTCCGAGCATGCCCCCTTTGTCTCCTTTGTGCACGACGTCCTCACGCGTGCAGAGGTCTCGGTTCCCACCATTCTTGTCTCCCTCGTATACATCAACCGAGCAAAGCCACACCTCCAGATTGCCCTCGAAGAGTGGGCCTGTGAGCGCGTCTTTCTCGGCGCCGTCGTGGTCGCAAGCAAGGTACATTGCCCCCTTTGTTTTCGCTTCCCATGCCACCCACTCATGTCTCACCCAGTACCTCAACGACTCTACACTCAAAAACGTCCACTGGGCGCTCTGCACCGGTGTCTTCGGCAAGCGTGATGTGGGCCGCATTGAGCGCGAGTTCCTGGACGTCCTTGATTTCGAACTCTCGGTGACGGAAGACGACATTCTCAGCCATCATGCCTCGCTTTCTGCAGTCGTACCTGGCCACCAGCGCCGGCATGCAGACCCCCGCACCCGTGCCCACTACCGTGCTGCGACCCACGTTGCCTGTCCAGACTTGGATCCCTCGAGTCCCAAGTCGTCCTCATCCGGCAGCTCTCCTGCGCCACTCACACCAGAAACGCTTGTCACTTGTGGCACGCATGAGAAGTTGGACAAGACTGCCACACAGGTGGTACAAGTTCCGCATTCACCGGTGTCAACCGCAATGGATATCATCCGGTCATTTCCTGTTCCTGTCGCACCCTTGCATTCGTACCATCCTCCTTCACACCACTACCATCCAATAGTCCAAGTCGCATAATCTGTCGTGGTGTCTCTTATATTTTTTGACATATACCACCGTTGGCCCATCTAGTATTATTACTGTAGTCGGATATTGAAATGCATATTACCTAGACACCACACCACTCTTTGTGTGAATGAAACGCCGGACGAAGTGAGCGGTGCCATCGCCTCACCATCATCCCACCATCGCCCAGCTGGCTGTGATCGTCCGCTGTATCCGTCCGTCGGTCCAGATCGACAGGAGCAAAGACCGACATGTGCTCGTCACCGACGGCCTTTTTGAGGTCCAACACAGCCAGATCCTGCGCCAGCACACAAGTCACCGGGTTCATTGATGGGAGCGTTTGATGCGGACACATCAATATGACTCGCATCGCACGACTACAATGGCGTTCACATGAGAAACCGGATACGATACAACAACTGGCACTAGGGAATATAGATCTTGGAGTATCCTTGCACACTGCCTGCCATCAGACGCGTCTAGCACGGAACACCTCGCTTACCTCGTGCGACAACAAGGGCATGTGTGCTTGGAAACGGGCGTGCGAGAGGCGAGGTTGTCTCGACAGTCATCACATAGCGCAAGACACCTGCGCGCGTCAATCGTGTGCCGACCCAGCCCCAAAGCGTACTCACCGACACGGCCAGCAAATGATCTGGCGCGGCTCTACTGTGCATACCACACAGTTTCTTCTTCCATCGTCCGTTACGTCTGGTCGTTTCGGGGCCGATCTTCGGGCATCCATCACCTCGACCCATGAATCTTGGCTGGACATGAGCTGGTGAAAACGTTGTCGCGTCAGAGGTGAGGCCACTGGATCCGTCAGGTGAGCCAACAGATGCGAGGTCGGTGTCGACGCGGGGTCCACAGAGGCAAGGTCAGTATACAGACCGACGGTCTCCGCTTGGTCGTCGTACAGGGTGCTCTCTGCATTGTCAGACACGGACAAGAGAGAGGTGACAGAACTTGAGCGTGAGCGAGAGGCTGGCGCGTACTCGTCACATTCATCATCGGTGACTTGTTCACCACGGATGAATCTCTCATACGCATCTTGTCGGTCACTCTGTGAGAGATCGTCCGGGATGTCCATGTCTGGCGTGGGACCTGTCAAGAAACCTCGGACGAGCGTATACACATGTTTCAAGAAGCGGGCTACGCCAATGCTAAATGTGATGAATTCATGAAACCAAGCGAGGTCTAACCAGAAATCGCCATCCTGGACGGTCGCTGCGACCTGCTTGATTTCGTTTGTGAAACCTTTGCGCTCGCAGTTCTCGAGGTGCGAGAGAGAGAGACCGGAGCGACTCAGTTCGACAGTGGGTTCGAGGGGGAGTGCGATGCCGGTGACCTCGTTACCCAGACCAGCGATGCTAGACGTTTCGAGACTGGCTGTGCCCATGCGGAGGAGGGCAATGGAAAAGTCCTCGTCGAGCCTCGGTAAGAGGGCGTCGTGGTGGCCAAAGAGGGGACGAGAGAGGGTGCCTTCGGCGACGATCTGAGTGAATGCGTTGAGAAAGATGGCAAGAGATGTGACAGAGAGGAGGATGGATTCAAAGACACACGGCATGTAGTTGAGCAGAGGGTAGGTGGCGTCAGTGAACCAGAGGACCCAGTGGAAATGGGTAAGAGCGAGGATGGACACGAACGCAGAGGGGATGAGGCGGTGGTTTGACCACGCCTGCCTCGCTCCGAGACAGTGTATCATGGTGAGCTGGCAAGAGTGAGCGACCCGCAGACGAGACGAGACGGGGACGGACCTGCACGAGGGGGAGGAGGATGGTGACAACAACGTGTCTGTCTGGCCGGGCCGGGAGACCCTGCAGCTTCGTGGCGTGTGTCATGGGTGAGGAGTAAATGTGCAAGAGAAATGCGTAGCCAAACTGTACTCTGTGAGCGAGTGAGCGAGTGAGCTGCGGTAGACGTACGAGGTTGAACGGGGATGGGGTGGTGGCAGCCCCTTCGATGGCGCGGGAGAGCGCCTCGACGCAGAGAGCACCACAGGCTGCACAAAAGGTGAGCCAGCAGAGCGACGGGGTGTCTCGATCAGCCCAGGGCACATCGTAGTTGGTGGTCTGTGCGAGTACGGCTGTCCAGAGCACGAGTGACTTGGCGAGGAAGAAGAGCGAGGGCAGTCTGAGCGCGAGTCGAACGCGCGGCGATGCGAGTCGGTGTCTGGGTACGACGATGTGATGTATGCGGTGGATGAGCACGGCCTGGGTGGGGTCAGCGGAGGAGGAGGAGGAGGAGGAGGAGGAGGACAAGACCTACCACGACGACGAGGCCAAGGATGTACGCGGACGTGAGGAACGCCCACGGGCCGGGGAGGATGGTTGCGTTGTACATGGTCGGGGATGACTAAGCATGTCTCTCCTCCTCCCCCTCCCAGCCAGCGCAGTCCGCGTGCTGCCTGGCCCGGCCGACTTTTACGCGCGCCTCCTCGTGCGTGGTCTGCTCGTATGACCATCTGCTCACCGTCCACAGCGTATCATCAGGGAGGCGACGGACCGCGTCTTTTTGTCGTCGTTGTACATCGCATCGGACTCGCTGGTCGGTCGCGTCGCTGTTCTCTTTCTGCGCTAAAAAAACGTGCCAGGTGGACGCGCTCGACGAGGTGTTGGGCAGAAACACACGTCTGCAGCTGCATCTCGTTCTTGACTACAACCGCGCGACACGACCAGGCCCAGACGCGTCTGTGCGTGCACTCGCCCGCCTCCTCCGACACGGCCCACGGGTACGCGTCTCCCTCTTCCGTAGCCCACACCCCGTTGCTGCCGTTGCACCCCCGCGCTTCAACGAGGGCTGGGGCACATGGCACCCAAAGATATACGGCGCGGACAACGACGTGATCATCACCGGGTCAGTCCTGCCACGTCTGGTCGCGCCGTGCTCATCCCCGCCTAGTGCCAACCTCAGCAGATCCTACTTTACGGACAGACAGGACCGCTACATACACTTCATGAATCAACCAGCCCTGGCAGACTATTGCGCCGACTTTCTCCGTCTCGTCTCCTCGTTTTCCTACCGTTTGCGCCCCTCTTCCACAGACACGCCTTTCATACAGTGGTCTGACCGATCTACGCAGCCCTGGAGGATACACTCAAAGGTACACACCGCACTCACTCAATTCCAGGCCGCACGCCGCACCTCATCCCCGTCGACCGCAGACACGGTTCTCTTACCCCTCATACAGAGTGGCCAGTTCAATATCCGCGAGGAAGAGTGTACCCTCCCCGTCCTCTTCAACCATCTGGCATCTCCGGGTGCACACGTCACATGGACCAGCGGCTATTTCGGTCTTTACAGACCCTACCAGGACATGATTCTCAAGTCCCCCGCTGCGTGCGACGTCATTGCTGCCAGCCCAAGGGTAGTGCCCTGCATCCCTCGCTCCTCCATACTCATCCCCTGCAGGCAAACGGCTTTTATGGATCCCGTGGACTTTCTGGTCTCATACCCGAAGGATACACGCTATTGGAACAACGCTTCATGCGCGCAGTGGATGCTGCTCGTCGACTACCCGACCAGTGCGACCATCCCGTCACCCTTTCAGAATGGGAACGACCTGACTGGACCTACCACGCCAAAGGTATCCCTTGCGCTCTCACCACGCGCATGCTCACACACCCTCTAGGCATCTGGCTCTCCCCCTCGAGAGACCATCCACCCATGATGACCATGTTTGGCTCGACCAATCTCAACTCGCGATCTGCAAATCTCGATACCGAACTCTCGTTCATCATGATCACCTCCTCACAGACGCTACAGCAATCCTTGCACGACGAAGTACGCAACTTGCGACGATGGGCAAATCCATGGAAAGGCGCAGATAGAAGGGTCCGGTGGAGAACAAGGGCGATCGTCGGTCTAATTGGTCGGATGCTCTAAGACGGCACCCTTGACCTTTTTCCCGCTACCACCCGACGGCGTGACATACTCGAACTTCCTTGTATCGAGTGTAAACGTGATGGGGCCCTATGGCAGAGTCAATCCAAGTGATTCACTGAGTAGCGATCATACCTCGTTTGTCAGACTAACGTCCATCATGGCACCAAACTGACCGTCTGCCCATCGTCGAGTTCATTACGTCGTACAAGACCACCGACACCTCACCTTTAATGCGGTCCGAGACATACGACCCCTTCATCTTGTCCAGAAACACGCCATACAGCTCCCGCGATGCCTCCGTTGACTGTCTAGACGTGTCGGCAGGTGGTAGAGACACGACAACCCCACGTACCATCGCCCGATGAAAGTCGGGTTTATTCCCCTTGGTCGTATCGGCCAAGAGCGTAAACTGGGATACACAGAGCACCTCACCCTCGACATCCTTGACGTTTTGCTTCCACATCACACCGCTCGCGGACGAAAAGACGCGCAGGGAGAGTCTGTCGGCGGTGTCAGGACCATGTCTCGCCATCCGGGTGGGTCGTACATTTTCCTAGAGAGCGCGTCAACGTCCTCAGAGGTGTCGTCTGTCTTGTGGGTGAGTGTGGTCGCGAAGAGGTGGTGGGCGTACCGGTGCGGATACCGACGAGGACCATGAGGCCCTTGGATATGCTTGATATCACCTTGCCATCGACTGTAGGGCATCAAGGAGTGTCCCGTACCGCCTTGGATTGCTTACCAGTGACAGATGCAGATGCGACGCGCTGTACTACCGCTCTCATGGTGGGTGTGCAAAGACAGACTTGATTAGGTATGTAACTACTCCTAGTTATGAATGACCCCACAGCCCAGACACCAATCTCGCGAATAAATCGCCGCAATCTGTCCCGGTGCAATCCCTTTTTGTGGTGTCTGAAATACAATGTGCAATCCCTGAGCGTCTCTGCAAGCGATCAGTGACTGGAACAAGGGAGAGGTGTTCTACTTACCGATGAACTGTACACGGCACATCAGTCATGCAATGCCGATACTTGACCCGTGCTTCCAGACCACAAGGCTGAGATACTTTCCGAGGTTCATCATCCGCCCATATCCAGTGAAAATCACGAACGCGGATACTTGCAACATACAACGCTGGGTGATCCCTGTTGAACGTTGAACACAGCTGCAGGTAAACGACTAGCACGACTTACGCCCCAGGAACGATAGAGATGGTGTTTGTCTCCGGGTCCTTTTGCGCAACAAACATCCTTTTCTGCATGCCGCTGATCTTGGCCCCTTGACCAATCGTATAACTCCAAAGTCCCTGATGAACACCCACTTGCTTCCCGGTCGTCATATCCACAATCGGCCCAGGCTTGGGTACAATGTATTGTGCTGAAAAATCAGTGATGTTGAACAAGACGGGGGTAAAACTTACAGAGAAAGCTGCTAAACTTTTTTCGCTCCCCAACGAAGCAGAGACCCATACTCTCATCTCTGGCCGCTGTCGGTAGCCGCCACTCGGAAGCAAGATTCCGCACTTGGGCCTTTGTCAACCGAGAAAGAGGGAAAAGCGCACGCCAAAGGCCCTTTTCGGAGATGGAGGACAAGTAATATGTCTGATCCTTGGAGGAATCCAATGGTTTCTTGAGCATGGGGCGTGAATCACCTGGACCCCAGGCCTTTTGAGCATAGTGTCCTGTCTGTCACGCTCAGAAATATCGTAGCGGTATCGAGAAGACAAGTACCAGTTGCAAGCCATGCATGTGCGAACCCAAGCTCCTTTGAAAGACTATCCAACAGGGCACCGAATTTAACTTCCCTGTATTGATAAGACTCGAGGTCGATGGAGAGGACTAGCCTTACCTATTGCACCCAACGTCTGGATTCGGTGAAAGCCCTGAAGCCCAATCTCTGAGGGATGGTTCAAACACTCGGAGCCAGTATTCCCGGCTGAGATCGATCTGTTGTCTGATGAGACGCTACATTCAGAGTGTGGGTAAGAACACACCATCCTGACGGGGATATCGAGCATCCGACAGACTCTTTGCACGTCTTCCCAGTCCCTTTTCCACTCGCAGCCTTCGTCTGACCCGGATTCATCGCGCGTGTCCCAGTTCCGCATGAAGACCGCGGAAAGGTCGTATCCCTAAAAACGTAGTTGGATGGAAACACGATGCGAGATAAACACACCAACGTTGGACGCGTCGGCCAAAAGTTTCGCAGTGACGGAGGAGTCGACCCCTCCGGACATTGCCACTACGACTTGGACACAGGTCAGAAAGCTCCAGAACGCGTACAGAGCTGAGATACCTTTGTCTCCCCTCGCTGGGGTGGTTGAGCTCGCGTAGTGTATACCTCTCCAATGAACCAGACAGCGCCGAGCTCGACTGAGCATATGTGACAGCGGAACAAGATGTGTGACATTGAAGATCATGGTCGTCCCAACCAAGCCCGATGGTAGTCCTCCGTCCTCTTTCCCAACCACCACTCATCCCCTACAGGTCCATCGCAGGCCGAGATTCTGCTCCGGGTCACCTCAGCAATCGCTGCAGAGCTCATCAAGGCGCACGATGCCAACGAGACCGTCTCCCTCAACGAACTCCGTGCCAAAATGTCGAAAAAGTTTGGCTTTGGAGGCGTACCCAGACTCGTCGACATTATCAGCGCGATCCCAGACGACTACAAAAAGGCACTCCTCCCCAAGCTTCGTGCGCGACCGATACGAACGGCGAGCGGGGTGCGTTCTCTACAGCCCTTTCAACGCCCACTTATTGGATTGCGTAGATCGCGGTGGTTGCGGTCATGTGCAAGCCCCATCGGTGCCCGCACATCGCCATGACGGGGAATATCTGCGTGTGCGCATGTACAATGTCGAAACTGACCATGATCCCTGACGCCTTGCAGGTATTGTCCAGGTGGACCCGACTCTGACTTTGACTATAGCACGCAGAGTTATACGGGCTACGAGCCTACGAGCATGCGTGCTATTCGAGCCCGCTACGACCCATACGAGCAAACACGTGGTCGTGTTGAGCAATTGAAAGCCCTCGGTCATAGCGTCGACAAGGTTCCTCATCCTGCTCGACCGTAGTGACCCACTCAAACTTTGTTGCCCAGATCGAATTTATCATCATGGGTGGCACATTCATGAGCATGCCCGAGGACTATCGCACAAAGTTTGTCGCTCAGTTACACAATGCTCTCTCTGGATTTACTGGTCTGGACATTGACGAGGCCGTTCGTTACTCGGAGCAAAGCAAGTCCAAGGCAATCGGCATCACCATCGAAACTCGACCAGACTATTGCCTTCGCCCCCATCTCAGGCAAGTCCTAAACCATTTTCGACCAAAGACAGTGTCTAAGCCTTCCTGATCGCAGTCAGATGCTTCGATATGGTTGTACCCGCCTCGAGATTGGGGTACAGTCCGTTTACGAGGATGTTGCAAGGGATACCAACCGTGGACACACCGTTCGCGCAGTATCCGAATCGTTTCATCTCGCCAAGGACGCTGGCTTCAAAGTCGTCGCGCATATGATGCCTGATCTCCCAAACGTTGGACTGGAAAGGGATCTCGAACAATTTAAAGAGTATTTCGAAAATCCGGCATTTCGAAGCGATGGGCTCAAGATATATCCGACGCTGGTGATTCGCGGAACTGGTCTGTACGAGCTTTGGCGCACTGGTCGATACAAGAATTACACACCAAACGTGTTGGTTGATGTCGTCGCTCGTATCCTCGCGTTGGTCCCACCGTGGACAAGAGTGTACAGGGTCCAGAGGTGAATGCCCTCGTTGTCAAATTGGACGTTACGCATGTTTTTTTAGAGACATCCCGCTCCCTCTTGTGACGAGCGGTTGTGAAAACTCGGGAAACTTGCGGGAACTTGCCTTAAACCGCATGAAAGACTTTGGCGCCGAATGTCGAGACGTGCGTTTCCGTGAAGTCGGTGTAAGTCCTACGATCAATGCTGGGGTGCCAAAAACTTATTGGCTGGTAGATTCACGAGATTCACCACAAGGTCCGACCAGAATCAGTGGAGCTCCTTCGTCGGGACTACGCTGCAAACGGTGGATGGGAAACATTCTTGTCATATGAAGACCCCGAACGGGACATTCTTGTCGGACTACTGCGTCTCCGTAAATGCTCGGATGAAGGTACGTTTAGACCGGAACTAGTTCGCAAGGAGGGTGCAGAGGGTGGGACAAGCATAGTGAGAGAGCTACACGTCTACGGGACGGCGGTGCCAGTCCATGGTCGCGATCCGACCCAGTTCCAGCACCAGGGTTTCGGTACGTTGTTGATGGAGGAAGCGGAGCGGATAGCAAGGGAAGAACATGAAAGTGTAAAGCTGGCTGTAATTTCGGGTAAGCCATGGATCATTTAGCCAGTGTTTCCATTCACGTTCACATTCGTAGGGGTTGGCACACGAGACTATTATCGCAAACTTGGCTATGAACTGGATGGCCCATACATGAGCAAGTCACTTGTATGACATGTACACCTACGTTGTATCTCTATCCATGACGAGCGTATGAAAATTTGGAAACACGAGTTCGTCCTCGACTGTTTTCCGTATGACATCCTGAATGAACCGCTCGACCCGCGTTACATTCTTCAACACATGCTTGTCCGTCTGACCGATCTCGCTTTCAATCAATATAGACGGCAACAACCGTTGGCCAACTGGCAGCGGTTTGCCGTCGCGTTTGCCCATCTCGTCATCCATGTCAGATGGTGTACTCGATTGACTCCGTTCCCGTCGACACGCAGGCCCATACGGGTCCAGATCGTCCAGTATGCAAACATGCACACGCCCACGGCTGCCCTCATACGCAACCGCAACTTCGCCATTAAAGACGAGGCCTGTCACGGAGAGTTTAATCGGGAGCGACATGAAAGACGGAGAGGGGTAATTAATGAGCAGCGACGTCGTGAGCGTCAACCGTAAATTGGAGTGCCAGTTGAGATGGAGATGCAACTGCAGATCTGGTCGTGTAGGCGCGTCCGGCAGCATCTCTGGCGCAGGCGACGCATGCCGTGTCGTCGGATGGCAAACCGCCACCGACGACGCCGTGCCCGACGTGTGCACGCTAGTCGCATGCACATGCACTGGCATCACGCCCGCGCTCCACATGTCGGGGTACAGCGCGGGCGCCGACGCAAAGACGTCCACCGCTGGGCCGCGGCCGTACCGAACGTGAGGGGGGAGGTGGTGGTACGCGAGCGCGTCCTCGGCGAGCCCACGGTGCGACGCCCGGCGGGATACCCATTCAAACCCGTCCTCGTCTGCGCCTTCGGTGACCTTGACGTTGTCCGGCTCGGACGCAGCGTCTGAGACGTCCTCGAGGAAGTCGCGGTGGATGTCGCGCAGGTCGACGAGCTCGACGTCCGGTGGGTTTGTGCCAAAGTCAAGCCCGGTGATCTCAACGGGGCCAATGAAGGAGGGGCGCTGTGTATGGGTGAGCTGTCGGTTGAGCACGCTGACGAGGGTCTTTGCGAGCGAGGCGTCGAGTGTGTGCCATTCGAGGTCGAGGGACATGACAAGATGGGGACTATCAACACGTATTCAACTACTAGTTGGCGACCAGAGCACGCAGCGTCCTGTCGAGATCGCCACCGTTCTCAGACAACGCCCCCTCCGCATGGGCTTGGGAGATGTCGAACTCTTTGACCTGAAGACGATCAGACGGTGCTTGGATCGCTGTCGAACACACGCACGACAACGTCCACGTCCTCCTTCTTCACCGTCACTGGGCCTTTGACTGACTTGACTGACTTGCGGTCGAGCACCAGCTCGCGGAGACTCGCATCCAGTTTGGTCTTGGAATACGAATAGCCATCACTAAACTATGGTCCATGAGGACGGTGTGGACGGGCGGTTGCGGTACATACTTGGGCTATCACTTCTGCCTCTCGTCCGTTGTACAGGTCGGTCGCAGACATGGTCGTGGCGGTGCCCTTTATCCATCTCAAGTTTATTTTTTGGTCCAAAGTTAAAAAGATTATTACAGCCAACACCGGACTAAAATGCCAGCGAACGTCTTACTCTACGAAGAATGCCTACCGGTCCTCGTGCGCCAGAATAACGGGTAACTCTCTGTCCCATGCAATCAACCAACGTCAAAAGGTGAAAGTTGAAGGGGAATAAATCCAAGAAACAAGGTAGAGTATGCACACGCGAATGAGACGGAAAGACGCACAAAGATACCCGCAGGGAGGACAACAACGAGGAAGGGATCTGATGCAAAGCGATATGGAACCATCGAGGGCGTTAACAACGTTATATAAGTGAAATAAATTTGCTTGCGCTTGCTTGGAGTCGGGGCGATACGACGCAACGTAGGAGTAGTTGCTGAGCAATAGTCGGTAGATAGGCTTGCAAACGTCTAATAGAACGGGGTATATCTGGTCATCACGTTAGAAGTCGTACGATAAAGAATTCAATTGTCCGGTGTCCGCATGTCACAGTCGCTCTTCTGGTCGAGGAGTGGGTGTGCGCGATGGGAAGGGCGACCCGTAGGGTGCATTGAGATACCGAGACGTGGATTCCATCTCCGAAAAGTACTCGTTCTCTACCAGTGACCCCGACTTATCGCCTAGTCCAAGTGCAGACGCAATAGCTCGAGGGCTTCCAAATGGCGACGGCTTCTTCGTAGGAAATTCCCCGAGAATAGGATCCTTTTTGCTGAGGGATAGATCCGGAAATGGTGTTTTGGCCCCAGAGGAAATGACGACGTGGGTCTCTTTCGGTGCAGGCTGGTTGTACATTGCAGTGGCGGCAAGTACAGTCGAAGCCCCGATAATAAACGTCGGCGTGACATGAAAGTCGAAAAGAACCACTGAAGCCAGGAAGGAGAGAATAATAGAGATGGATGTGGCAAATCCTTTGAGGATATTGTCCGAATACTTGATGACAACTGCCGTGATGAGGCCACCAAAGACCTGAGTTGCCACAGTCGCCCATGCCCAGCCACCAAAGTAACGAAAGACATAGCTAATAAGACTGTCGGAAGTGGGGAATCCGGGTGCATACAGGATGGGCACGAGAGCCGGGAGGAGGGAGAACAACGATAACTGGACGTTCCGCACCCAAAGGTCGGCCTTGGAGTTCTTGAGCACCATTTCAAAGTAGACTCCCGCTAGACCAGACGTAAAACAGGCCGCTGTGACAGCGCCAAACCCTTTGAGTGGGCTCATGATGTGGATGTGCAGCGGTGCTGCGTCATGAGCGCTGCCCACACGAATCTCTCTTGGTCCGGTGTTCGAGGCCGAAGTTTGGACCTGGACGATACCAACACCAATAGCCAGGAAGAAAAGAGAGAGCCACTTTGTGGACGAAAGCTTCCTACGAAGAAGCATAACGGAGAACGCGGCAGTAGTCAAAATCTTCATCTGGTAAGCGACTTGGAACGACGCGACAGGCAAGTTCCCGATAGCAACGAATTGGAGGGAGTTCTGCACGACGTAAAGTAAGGCAGGAATCGAGAGTTTCCAACAGTCCGTGCTGAAGACTTCGCTGCAGACCTGACGGAAGGGTGCGGACCAGGGGGCGAACGAATGAACGACACCAACAAAAGACTTGCGAGAGGACAATGGTAGATCCGCATCCCTGGCCCTCCAAAGCGCAATCAAAAAGGATATCGAGCCCTTTAAAATCTCTCCTAGAAGGACGGCCGAAGCTGGAGAGTACGCGAGATGCGGTGGAGTCGAAACCCGTGAATAATGCATCACGATGGACAATGACGCATTCTGCACGGCAAGGGTAACGAGGCTTGAATGAAACAAGTTTTAGCTGGGATTGGTAGCGACGAGTACGGATGGCACTAACGATACATATTTCAAGGGCATTCCACAAAGTGTTGGCTGTTTACAAGCGCCGCGAACTTCGGGAGACACGTCAACAGGGGACTGGTTGAGTAGGAGACCCGATGATTTGCTTGACAGACTATCGAGTGCAGCGGGTGGGAGGAGTGGTGCAAGACGGGGACTTGGGGGCGGCATGGCGGAAAGATTTGGAGACGAAGGCACAGAACGAACTGATGGGTAGGCTCGGTGGTACATTTCATGTGAAGGAGAGAGCACTGCGGGGTGTGAGCTCAATACGGACAACACGGGAGTGGGAATTGGTTCACTTTCAGTTGGGAGAGATACCTAGCGGGGTAAGCATCAATGTCAGCGTCAGTGGAGAGAACGGGCGGTGCGCACCACCCAAAGACGCGATCCGGCGAGGCTGTTGACGAAGGAAAGCGATGAAATCCACGGGAACAAAGATGCTGACTAGAAATAAGCGACCCAGGTTCGGCCAGATGAAAAACGAGGAGAAAGAGAAGAAAATGAGAAACGAGAGCAGACTCTGGCTCGGATACGAACGAGGTCGTAGACGCGTGTTGGTTTTTATTCGGGGGGGGACGCAGAGGAGTTGTGCGCGAAAAAGAAGGAAGAAAGCACGAAAATCCCGACTACCCGCCACTCGGCTGTCTCATCATTTGATTCCAAATTCACTTGTACATGGATACTAGTCTCATTACAGGATACAAGTCTACACGCATCTCACAAAGGATACTGCAGGAAGTGGTCAGAAACAGTGGTAGAACCAGCGGAAAAGACGATAGCGAACACCTCAGCCTCGCCTTTAACTCTCCATCCACCCCCAACTGTCGCGCACGACACCCTCACAAAAGAGGGACCCTTGTAGGCAGGATGTGTTCTTTTACCAGGATGTTCATCCTCGGTGTTCGACCAAACGAAACGAACGCAGAGGCACTCACATCATACGGCCGTCTCGCCAAAAGACCTGCGGGGTCGTCAGACGCTTCGGCACGAGCAGATAGATACTTGTGATAAGCATTCAACAGGTGCATTATTGTTGTGGACATCCCCAGGTGATCCTGCGTCCTGATCCCTCGACCAATGGGAGGAACATCAGCAAAGATTGTTTTTGAGACGACCCGCAGGTATTCGTCTTCGACGTTTGTCTGGACCGTCCATCCTTTGGAATTGCAGGGTGCAGGAGGATAAACAGTAATTTGGACGTCGTTGGATTCCCCATTCAAACGACTTGAAGTTTATATACTCCTCCGGAAGATGCCGGTGTTCATGTGGACGCGCTGTATTTTTTTAGAGGCAGATGCCTTTCACCCGCTCAACGTTTGGGACGCTCCTCAAGCACTCCAAGTTCTCTTCCTTTGACCCCCGCATCAGCCAGGTATACACCACACATGGCGGTGATGCCCACCGTGGTCACTGGGGGTTCAAGCGGCCTCTCCCTCTCCGTCGGCGCGGAGCCTACATCACTGTAAGGAACGTCGACACCCCAGAGTACCAGACAGAGTGGAACTCTGCGGAGCCACAGGCGTTGTGGATCAAGAACTGGGACGAGCTCAAGATGACTCCCCAAAAGCCCTGGTTCGGCGAGGATGCAGCAGAGGAGCATATCATCGATTCCGATTATGTTCCTCAGACACAGAGCCCAGCACATTGGCGCCAGCCTTATATCCCCAACCTCGAAACTATGACACACAAGGAGTTTGCACAACATCTCGGTAAAATACGCGCTGGCAGGGATGCTTTTCTCAAGCAGCGGATACCCCGTGAGCAAGGTGGCGGCCTGACCTCGTACCAGCTCAGCAACGTGAACAAGACGTCTACTTCATGGCACGATCTTGTTGCTACTCAATTCTCACGACGGCGCCGTTCCAACCCGCGCAGCAGGGAGATCGAGCACCTGCCTCACACCTCTGGCGGGTTGAGCTACGCCCAATACTCGCCGCTGCAGACCTTTTTGATGACCAAGGAACGCAAAGGACGCCTGGCAGACGAGTGGAGGGGCAAGGATAAAAACATGATGGGTTACGTGGCATCATTTGCAGGCATGGCTGGTTTGGTACAGAAGAAAAGCGCTGGACTGTCACGACCCATCATCTGGGACGACCCCAACCACACAGGCGAAGTCATGATCAGACCACAGAAGGCGGTCGTCAGAAATTGGCCCACCGTCGTTGGGGAGAGGCAGGGGTTGAAGGCAGCAAAGGTGGATATGGATTTGAGGGTCTGGGACGAGCAGTCGCACTTCCGGAGCAACCCACATTCACCTGGATCGGCCGAGTACATTGCAGCGGAGCCGCCGCGCACTGTTGAGGAGCTGACGACCCGGTTTGTGGTGAGCCAGGCGGGGACGGGGAAGAAGGGAAAGTCGCGCCATAAAGCGACGCTGTCTCTACTCAGGTCTGCCATGGCAAAGTCGAACCCCTAGTAGTATATAGACGTGACAATTTATGTGTGACATAACGTGACTGTGAGCTTGTTGACCACCACCTCCTCGCCGCCATCGACGCCGACCAAACCGATGCCGCGAGAGGCCACAGACCGCAGAAAGTCCTCGTTTGGGGCGCGAAGAGGTCCCCCAAGACAACACATACCCTTCCGTGCAGACGATCCTGCGCGCGGAAAGAAAACTGGGATGGCAGTCGGCTACGTTGACAGAAACTCGGACGAGATCGAGCCATTCGATCAAGTCATGAAGCAAGCCGACGACCGTCCACCACCGCGCATCAGGTCCATAAAGAAACGTGTGTCTCTTGCCCCCGCTGTCGAGCTGGTAGATGAGGACGGCGAAATGTCCATGGAGTTGGCAGAGAGTGAGCGACGGCAGAACAGCACAGCTGTACCCAACTCATGTTTGGTTTCTTGCAGGCAATCAGGGAAGCCCTCTGGCTTACTTTACGAACGCGACCCATGTCTATGCTACCGGCAGCTCAAGACGGTCCCTTGTGTCCCGCCCTTCCTTGCGTGCGTCCGAAATTGATTATGATCAAATTCCTTCCCCAAATGCGCATTCATCTATGCGACCTCCGACGAATAGATGGGCTACGTCGGCTCTTTCAAAGTCATTCGTTACGCAGGAGCCAACACCGGAACCTGAACTTGAACACGCAGACTCAGTGGCGTTTGACGATTTTGAACTTTCACAACTTAACGAGAGTCCACCGAGATCTCGGAGTCCCGACGTCAGTCCAGAGGTTGCAGGAGAAGAGGAGGCCGAGGTGGAACAAACTATCGCTGCACGGCAAAATAAGGGCAAGCGGAGAGCGAATCCAGGAGAAGATGATGAACAAGCAAACACTGGACTATACGATGCTAACGGGTTGGAAGACGACATTGCACGCGGCCTCGAAGAGGTAGAGAACGCGCAGGATGACGAGGATAATGCTCCACCAGCAAAGAAACCGAGGAAAGAGCCGGCCAAGCCGAGAATGCCACGGCAAGCGAGAACTCCCATTGAGCGTGGGTATTGCGTATCCCGTTCATGTGTCCTTGACTCACACAAGTACAGGCTCTCCTACCCCTGAAGGGGTTCGACGTGGACGCCGGCACCGTTACAAGCCCCTAGAGTGGTGGCGGCAAGAGAAAGTGGTCTATGGGCGGCGTGATGCTGCTGGTTTGATTCTCGTTCCTCAAATCAAGGAAATCATCCGCGTCCCTCAAGACCCAGTTAAACCTCTTGGGAAAGCAGGAAAGCGTAGACGTGGGACAGTCACCCGAGGCAAGAGCAGGGGGAGGGACACGCCTTTGAACCCGGAGGAAGGTTGGGATGCAAACACGCCTACTGTTGCGACCGTCATCGACTATGTCACAAAAGAGGAATTGTCTCGACGTAAGAACCACCTTGAAGCTTGGTGTTGTAAGGCTAACCTGAACATTTGTTTAGGCGTTGCATATCTAGCTAGGATGATTGAGCCTAAACCAGCCGCAAACAGTAATTGGTTTTTTGACAAGGTCTTTGGAGATGGCAATTTCATTGCTGCTGGTCAAATACACATACCTCCAGGGTCCCAGAAACCAAGCAAGTCTACGAAAGATAACACATACGTACGTGATACCCCTCCCTTAGCCTTCATAAGGTTCCAACTTCCTCATAGGTGTTTTATGTGATTCAAGGCGCTGTATCGGTCTTCATACATGAAACAAACTTCGTCATTACCACTGGGGGGATGTTTCTTGTTCCTCGAGGTTTGTGTAGCTCTCACCCTCCACACGGTACCAGAAATAAAAACCAACATCAGGTAACTCGTACTACATCGAGAACATTGCGGAGAGGGATGCCAAGTTGTTCTTCACCCAAGCTCGTATGATGCCCGCGGAGGAAGGCATGGAGATGCAACATACGTCTCGGTCTGCACCTCCTTCGTCCCACCGGAGAGCTACTTCCAAAGGCAAAGCATGACAGATAGCAGCGCATTCTTTGGATAATTAAGCAGCCTTTGTATTTACACGTCTACTGCAGTTATTCGTGGCAGCAACTCAAATTTAAGCTGCCTATCCTACTGACATCAGGGACATAGCCATCCATACAAGAATCTATAATTACGCAGTGGTTGGGATCATGGGAATGTGTCACATAGAGTTGGAGCATAATGTGCATGACGACAATACCCGGCAGGACAAGGTTGTGGCGAACTTTTCCATGATAATCGTCGAAAGGTGAGCTATCTTACCGCCACGACAGCGGACACTGCAGAGGATGGGTGATGAGCTATTGAGAATGCTGCTGCCTGCAATAAAAATGTTGACGGATACGACAGGCCGCGAGGTGCATCCATGTGCATGCCGACGCCCAGCCAGAAGGGAAAACATGGCCACGGAAGTCGCTCAAACCTATGAGTTGCACCGGTCAAATAAGTCGTCGGCACCACGCAAAGTTAGAACACAGTGACACCGGATTGGGTCCCGGTGTATTGGCTCTTCATGTCGTCCGCGTCTGTCATCCCGTCCTGGCTCTTATAGTCGTATCCACTCATGCTCCCCGTGTCGGTTCCGGCTGCAGAGGAGAACGAACCACGTCGGCGAAGGCGGTCAGACTGAGAGTATGCCAACGATCCACCCCCACCAATGCTAGCGCTGCTAGGTGGACCAGCATCCTGAGAAATGATAGAACTGGCGTAGCTTCCGTAGGTGCTACGCTTGCCTACACCACCAGGCCCACGAGGTACGCCAGGAGGGAAACCTCCAGTAGCGGCGAACATGGGAAGGCCCGACGAATAAGTCGCCTGTGAGCGCAAGGACTGTACGTCGGAAGGGATGTATGCAAGAGCGTCGTGGGTACGATAGAAATTGGCATCGAATCGGCTAGGGGTGCCAGAGCGCCCAGCTCCGCTGACAGGCAAGTACTCGCGTGCGCTAGTCTCGTGTCGGCGGAACGAATCCATCTTGAGGGCGCGACGGGGCTTGCTAAACTGAATCATACTCGGTTGGAGGTTGTTAAGTGGACCTTCGACCAAACAGTTCTTCTCCTTGTAATGAGTCAGCAAGTAATGCCAAAGGGGGTGCTGTATCAGAACATTAAGCGATCTAACCAGATGACGCCGCGCATCGGATATCATGTAACTCACCTTGCTCAAGACCTTTGGGTTCCCAAGAATAACGATACCATACTTGGCACGAGTCAGGGCAACATTCAAGCGACGAGGATCGTTCAGGAAACCGATCCCCTGATGTTCGTTGCTCCTAACACAACTGAGAATGATATAATCCTTTTCTCTGCCTTGGAATGCATCCACACTGGCGACCTCGATTTCCTTGTACAGGTCTTTCTTGAGGGAACCGTTGAATTGCATGTAGTTGACAATATAGGAGCGCTGTCCTTCGTACGGTGTAACAATACCAATCTGTGCAGGAACAACACCGGACTTGAAAAATTTTGTGACAATTTTTTCGACATTCGAGGCTTCTGTCCTGCAAACAGTACATAAATGCACCTCAGGAATGTTCCGGCACAACTTACCTGTTAAGGAAAGAGGTCCCACTGGATGATATCTCTTCCTGTCCCAAGTTCTGGTAAAAGAACATGGGAGTGTCAGGAACAGGCCAGGGGAAGTCAACATTCTTGCGGAGGCGCTCAGGCGCAGTAACTCCATTTTGCAATGTGCCTTCATAGAACATGTTGGATGGGAACTCCGAGCAACACGGATGCATACGATACTGAACCTGAAGTCGAATGGGACGGTTGCCAAGGACGACGAGGCGCTCGAAAAGGGACTGCGTGAGACCAGCGCGAGCGGCCTTTTTGTTCATAATGACAGGCCCGAGTTGTTGATGGTCGCCGACCAACACAACCTGTTTGCAACCAAGAACAAGAGGTATCATGCATTCTAAATCAAGAATAAGTATTCGATCAGACAAAATTATTATGAGATATACCTGGCTCTGCGGCCTGTGTTGCCTCGTCGATAAGGACAGTCTTGAATTTGAACTTGCTCAGCCTCGGGTCACCGGCACCGACACACGTGCAACAAATCACATCCGCCGCGCTCAGGATCTCCTTCTCGCATTGTCTGATAAGGGTCTTGTATTTGCGCTCGTCATTTGAGCTCAACTCTCCTTGTTCATTCTTCAGTTGGATAAGTTTTTGAAGCTCCACGTGAGTGGTACTGTTTGCAACTTGCTGATGTAAAGTCAAAAATGCGACGCTAGAGTCCAGTGCCTCGCGGGATTTGGCTGTGAGACGGACAACCTTCAGGCCTGTAGCGTGTATCTTCTCTGTCAACTGATCCACGGCAACATTGGATGGTGCACAAACGAGCACCTGACCAGGATTCATCTTCGCCAGATGGTAGACGATTGATGCAGAGGTAACCGTCTTGCCAGTTCCAGGTGGCCCTTGAATAAGGCTGAGGGGTTTTTGAAGGACACTTTTGAC